>JAVHLU010000831.1:0-45103 GCA_036785755.1 Colletotrichum ledebouriae | reverse complement strand
GGATATTAGAACTAAGGACCTAAAGGGTTATTATAAATAGGAGATAATAAGGGCGAGGTTAATTAGTATTTTTAATACCTAAGATAAGGAAGTTATAGTTAGCTATAATAAGAAGATATAATTTATAAATATAAGAAAGAAAGTATAAGAAGGTTAAATAAAGATTAAAATAGCTAAGTAAAAGTAGTTATTATAAGAGTAGAAGTTAATAATAGAGGATAGAGGAGGATATTTATTTAATTTATAATTAGGCTACTTATTTTAATAGCTATTACTAACTATTATTTCCTTTATTCTTTCCCTATATATAACTACCCTAATTTATTATTCTATTTATTATAAGTTTTTTATCCTAAGTTCGTTTTACTTTATTAAGGCTAAGGAGGGTAAGGGAGGAGAGTTAATTATTCCTCCTATATGCTACTAATAAATTACTACGTTATTAAAGTAATTAATAGATATAAAAATATACTCCTTACTCTTTAAGCCCTCTAGTTTCTCTCTCCCTTTTATATATATTATTTACTTTTAAACTTAATTTATCTACTAATAATATAATATTAATTACTATGCTATAGCTCCTCTTTTTCTTTAAATATTACTTCTATTTAGCTCTTTAGTTTATAAATTACTTATACTTTCCCCTAATTAGCTTTTCTCCTAATATATTATAATAGGGAAAGTTATCTCTTATAATAATAAAGTATTAGATATATAGATCTAGGAGTTAAGATCCTTAAACCTTCCTATCCTTAAAATTAGACTTTTAATAAAGCCTATACTTAATAAACTAAGTATAAGTAGGTTTTAAGTATAGGGATAAAATAATAGAGATATCCTAGGCTTTAGACCTCCTAATAAGCTTAGTTACTAGCTTTAGCTAATTAAATATAATATACGCCCTCTACCTAGGATAGATAATATTCCTAGTTAGATAAACCCTTTTAATATAATATTAAAATATATCCTTATTAAATATTAGAATAAGACCTTAGAAGTAATAGAGGAGACGATTCGCCCCTCGTACTTATAGTAAGTTATAACTAATATATTTAATACTATTAGTATACTTAAGATAGTAACTCTGATATATACTAAGAATATCTTAGTAGTTACTTACTATATTATAAGGCTTACTAAGCCTAGCTAACCGCTCTACTATAAGGTAGTTAGAGGTATAGAAGACAATTTTAAAAATAGAGATATAAGGGATATTATAATTACCTAAATCAAAGCTAAGTCCCCTAATATACTCCTTATTTATTTATAAGCGCCTAAGTCTACTAAGGTAGTTATTATAGGTCTACTAATTAACTTATAAGATAGGAGAAACTAGTTTTATAATAATTAGTAGTTAAGGAGAGGAGCTAAAGGATAACTATAAACTTTAATATTTATTACTAAGAGCTTTCTACTAAGATATAAGGCTAAGGAAGTTTTAATAAAATAACTATACCTAGTAAACCTTTAATATATAAACCCTCTATTATAAGCCTCTAGTCTCTAGTTTATTAATTAGCTTAGGTCCTTTATATATATTAGAAGCCTAGTACCTCTAAAGTAGCCTATTAAGATAAGGTATTAAGCTTAAATAAATTATTTATTAAAGGCTTTTATTAATAAAATACCTCTTAAAGGATACTAGACCTAACTAAGAGTAGATAGAATTCCGCGCAATTAATACTTTAAATTAAGAGATAAGGATATTAGAAAAAGGATAGCTTAAGAAGATATTAAATATTAGATAGCTAAGTATACCCCTTAATTTATAAACCTAGAGGTTTCCTCTCTAGATAGGATAGATATTAACCTACTAATACCTATAGATACTAATTTATAAACTAGTCTAATAGTTCTTATTAATCTAGAAGAGTTAAATAGAGAGGAAGGATTATTAAAGGAACTAAATATTTAGAAAATAGAAAGAAGGAATAACTATAAGAAGTAGAAGAGGGATTATAACTTATAGTAACTAGCTAACTTTATAAAATATCCTAACTACCCTAGGTTTATAAAACTATCTATATCGCCCTACTTAGCCCCTACTACCCTAAGAGATATTATATTTAGCCCTATTAATACCTTAGCGGGATTTAATACTATAAGACCTAAAGGGAACTTTATATTAAATAAAGATAAGCCTATATTAGTAGTCCTATAATATATATAATAGAACTAAGAATCTATAAATTACTTAATAACCTAATATAGAAGAGGGTTATCTATTATAACTTTAGCTTAGGTAGAATATTTATTAGACCTTTATAATATATAAGGGAAGCTAGTAAGATAAGATAAGTTAGATAATTTAGAGGTTATAGCCCTATTTATATTTATAATTAAGAGCTACCCTTATAATTTCTATACTCTAATCTATAAGCTAGCCTAGTAACCTAGGAAAGAAATTAATAAGGCTTCTATAGAGCTTAAAAGAGTAGAGGTAAAGAATCTCTAAGATACTACTAAGGCTTTTTTTTTACTAAACTATAGTAATTATTACTAAGCTGCGATTTTTATAAACTAGTTAACTAGCTACTACTTCTATTATAACTCTATATAGGATTAGAATTGTAATTAGCGCTTTGTTAAGGCTATATAGGACCTTAATATATAGTATTATAAGATAGGAGCCCCTCTATAACTCTAAAAGCTCTTGTTAGTTAATACCTATATAGTGAATTTAGTTTAGTAGAGGGATAGATTTATATATAGCTTCTAATATATCGAATAAGCTAGAGCTCTAATTTAAGAAGGTTTACTATCTCTATATTTTAGTAATATAACCTTAAGCGATAGTATATTATTCTCTGACTCTAAAATCCCCTTAGTTACTTAATATATATCTATAACTACTATAGAGTTCTATAACGTAACTATTAATAGTAGTATAGCTCTATAAGATACCTTATTAAGCTAAGAAGACTTTAAGAAAGCACCTTTTTTCCCTTTATACCCTCCTACTCCTTTACTTATAGATAATAATATAATAGACTTTAGAAATAATAATAATATTATACTATCTCCTATAGTAGATATTCCTTAACCTATTTATAAATTATTAGTATTATCTAGGTTTACTTTATCTAAAATACTAGATAATAAGCTTAAATACCTTAGATATTAGCTTTAGTTATAGGTCTTATAGATACTAAGTCGTAGTATAACTATTAAGTAACGCTTAAGAACTATACTTATAGATATACTATTATATCCTAAGAGGCCTAGTCTTTTAAATAAGTATAACTATAGCTATATAGACTACGTCTAGTAGAGGGTTAACTAGTAGGATTAGATTAAGTAAAATATACCTAAAAGAGCGTACTATTATAACTTCTTATACCTAGTATAATAAGGCGGGTAGTTTTAGCTATACTAAGGATTAGAGTAAGATAAGGAGTATAATAAAGAGGAAGAGGTAATAAGGCTATTATTAAAATATAACTTATAGTAGAAGATAGTTAAACCTAAAGGACCTTCTTAATAATAAGATCGCCTACTTAGAAGATATTATTAATAGATTAGATCTATAAATAGAGTTTATTTATTATTTCTATAAAATAATTTTATTTATTTTTTAAGACTCTCTTTTATAATATTATAAAGAGTCTCGAGGGGATAATTAGAATAAGATAAGATAGACTTAGCTATATAACCTTTAGAAGACTCCCTTAGTATATAGACCTATTATAAGAAGATTATAGAGTAGAGCATAAGAGAGAGGAGCGTAGTAGATAAGAAGATAATATTAATATTATTATTACTATTAGTACCTTAATAACCCTATACCTCGTTTTTTAGTAATTCCTTAGCGAATCCGCGCCTAATTTAGATAATCTCTTTTAATTAGATCTGCGAATTATTCTATATATCTTTTAAGCCTACTCTTAATATTCTTACCTATTTATAGGTAGAGCTATGTTATTTGTTATCTTTCTAGTTTCCTTTAGTTCTAGCCCTTTTGATACGGTCCACATAGTAAGCGAAAGTTATAGGTGAAAATTCTATACATTTCGAAGGTTTTTTCCTTAAAGGCGATAAGCCCTTTTATAAGGGTTAATACGTTTAGGTACGTTTAACGTATTAAATACGTTAGACGCCCTTAAGCGGGATAACTGCGCTAAGCGTAGTTAATATTAATTACCTATATAAGAAGAAAAAGGTATTAACTGCGATATATAGTATAAAATTTAATTTATACCTCCTATTATAGTAATATACTAGTAAGTAGAGCTATACTATTATATATAAGTAACTATATATAACCTTATTTCCTTTCTATTCTATATATTCTATTATATCCTACTTTAGGCTAAGGGAGTCTTAGGTATAGTATTAGTTATCTTTAAGAGTTCGGGGTAGTCCTTATCCTCGTTATTAATAATCTCTTTAGCTATAACTAGGAGTTAGTTAATACTAATACTATAAGTAGTAGCTAGTTAGGTATTATCCTCGTATTACTCTAGGAATAGGTAGTGAGATTTATTACTAACCTTAGGGTATACCTTAGTAATACTATTATTTTTAATTATAGCGATTAAAGTAGCGAGGGAGGTAATATTAGTATAAAGGCCTTAAAGGTTAGTAGTATATTTATATTAAAAGTTAGCTATATCTATAGCCTTAGGGTTACTAAGGTCTAAGAGAGCATAGATAGCGCTTAAGTTATTACTATTAACTATAGCCTAACTAATATAAGCGTTATCCTTAGTATATATACTAGGAAACTTATATTATAATATCTACTTAATAATAAAGAATAGTAATATAGCGCTAAACTCCGGGTTACTTATAATTCGTTTAGTTATAAATAAGTTAAGGGCGCGGATATATATATATATAGACTAAGGATAATTAAGCTATTCTAGATAAGCGTATATAGGGTAAGGCGTTTAGCGTAATAAGTAGCGATAAGTTTAGTAGCGTTAAAGAAATAGAGGTGCTAAAGGTATATATTAATTACCTCCTAAGTAGTTAGGAACTTTATATAGGAATAGGTAAGGTAATAGAGGCTAGTAATATAAGTGCGGGATTACTAGTCTATAATAACGATCTTCTTAATACTAGTAATAGTATTAGGTATCTTAGTAGAGCTAGGCGCGTTAATAGTATTAAAGGGGCTAATATTAGAGGAAGGATTAATATTAGAGCAATCCTCTAGGCTAGCGGCTAACGCTATATACTTAGTAGATAACCTAGTATTAAGGTATTATTCTAAGCTAAAGAAGCCTAGGCTCTCTTATATTAGTCCCTAGGGAGTAGTTACTATAATAAACTTAAACTTATTAATAGCTAATTTAATAAATTAGCCTAGGTTAAGGGTAATAGCGCTAGTATTAATAATATAACCTTTAGAGAGCGCTATAGTTAGGGCGATCTAGGTCTCCTTATATCTATTAAGTAGTATAGTAATATAGCTAACGCGTTTACTATAGGCTTATATTCCCTCGATAGCCTTAATAGTATCTATTATATTAGGGGTACTAATACTAATAGCTTGCTTCTTAGGAGTAGCTATCTTATTAGTCTTATTCTAAGTAATAGGAGTTAATCTAATACTAGTTATAATAATATTAGTTAATAGTTAAGGTTTAATATATTTAATAGTATTAGTAGCTTAGTTAGGTTAGCTAGTATTAAGGGATAGTTTAGGCTAATTAGTCTTAATAGTTTTATTAGCTTAGTTACGTTTAGTAGTAATAGGTTTATTATCTCCGCTTAAGGCCCCCCTAGAATTAATAGAAATAAGTATACTAGTAATATTAATAGTATAGTATAGGTTATATTTAAGGGAGTTCTATATAGTATTATAGAGGGATAGCTACTTAATATTTAAAATAGCGTAAAGGAATTAGTAGCAGAACTTAATTCGGTTTATAAATAGTAATTAGGTAACTAAGTAAGTATTAGTACCTAGGTAAATAATAAACGGGGTACTAGAAATATTATAACTAGTTCTATAATATTAGGTCTCTTAATTAAGGGTATACTTAAAGATTTCTTAGTTATAAACGTAGTATCTAGGCTTATTATAAGGGATCTTAATATTAGGTAAGTAGTAGTAAATATAGTTAAGGGTAATATACTTAGCGTCTTCGCGTTTAGAGCATTATCTATTTATAGTAAAGTAATACCTAGGTATATATAATATAGGTTGCTCTAGTAGCGCTAAGCGTATAATAATATAGAGCGTTAGTAAGATTTCTTAACGTCTTAACGAGGATAATAGTAATAAAGGGAGATATATAAGTATAATAATAGTATAGTAATAGGGTTAAAAGCGTTAACGCTCTTTAGCGAAATATATATATAGAGAAAAAATACGCTTAATACTAAGCAGGCAAAGGTAGTACTAATAACTAGGGGGGTTACCTAATAATATAAATTTATTTTATATATATATACTTAAGCGCTAATTTTTCTTATTAGTTAAGTAAGAGTAGGGGTTAACCTTCTAGCGAGGAGGGCGGTTATATTTATAAAGGTTCTTATAGTACTAAGGGTAGAAGGAGTTTAAGAGGGAAGGTATAATAGGCGTAGTTATCTTCACTAATAGGATAGATATAAATATCGCTATTATTAGGGTAAAGTTCTTAGATATATTAAGCGCGCTAAACGTCTTTATTTTATAATAAGGCCTTAGTTATAATACTCTTTATAGTCTACTTATTTATTTAAAGCGCTTTAAGTAGCGCGTTCCTTATTTATAATATATATTATATTATTCCCCTAGGTTCTTATAAGGCCTTCCTCTTAAGCGCCTTAGTAGTCTTTTACTAGGCTCTAATACTAGTTTAATACCCTATTAGATAGGTCTTTAAGCTTATACTTATCTATAGAGCTATTCTATCTCTTATTCCTTACTTTTAAACGTAGTAATAAGTTCGTCCGCGTTTATAGCATCTTTATCTATTTAAATAGTATATATTAGTAGGTAACCTTTCTATTTAACTAGATATTATACCTTTCCTCGCATAAGGGTTCGCTTTTTAAGAATACTTTTGATCTTGAAATACTTATATACTTTAAGCTAATAAATATTATTATCTTCCTTAATATGAACTAGGCCTTAGTAGTTATCTTAATAATTAAATATATTACTACTAGAGGCTAGTACTAGTATAAGTTAGATAATAGATATAACTAAGTAAATATTTATATTAGGTAGAATATTAAGGTAGTATACTAACTTACTAACGCGTTTAAGGACCTTAAATAGGATATACTAGTAGCTATACTTTAGGTTTAGTCGTCCTAGTAGATAATATCCTAATCCTATCTTAAGGTATACCTAGTTACCTAGTTTAAAGGTAATAAAACGATATTTTTTATTATACTATTCCTTTATATATAGCTAGGCTACTATAATTAAAATTTTTACTTCCTCCTAGAAGATTTCACGGTTTATTATAGGGTTAGTATTACCTAAGATATTTAATATATTATTAGTGTTTTTACTATATAGGATTTAGTTTAGTAAATAACTAATAACTTATAAGTAGGCGTTATTAAGATTATATTAAAGGCTTAGTAGTACTATTACCTAGTTATTATTAATAAGCTTAAGAAAGTAACGAATAGCTAGTTTAATGGTTTGATTTTTATATTCTAAAATACTATTAGTTTATAGATAATATATAGTTAAGAATCTTAATTCAGTATATAATTACGCCTATAGTATAGTCTAAAACTTTAAAAGGAACTTTTAGTTATAATTAGATATAATAGCCTTTAGTATTCCCTAGTTACTACGCTAGAGGTTATATAGAAGGAGGCGTCCCTAGATCTTAGTAGTATATATTAAGTAACCTAGGATAAGGAGAGTTACTTTAGAGAACTTATTAGTTATAGTAAGTACTATATTAAGAAGTAGGAAGTTCTCTACTTTATAGCCTGAATACTATAAAGGTATTTTAGGAAGTCTAATAATAAAGTCTATAGTAATTATATAGAAGGGAATAGCTAGTATTAATATTAGCTATATTACGCTAAGTAGTAGTTAACGTTCTATATTTATTATTCTATATTATAAGTAATTAGCTATATAATTATTAACTTATCGTTTGAGACGTAGTATATAAAAGTATTTATTAATAGCTCTCTACGTCCGTTCCTTACTAAAGTAATAGTAGTCATTATAAGCTTCTTTAATAAGAGGCGTTACTAACTCTTTCAGGATATAGAGCCTTCGTTTATTAGTATAGGGGTTAATATAGTAAAGAAGACTATTATATATAATAAAGTTAAGGTCTATATTATCTACCTTTTATAGAGTATCTTATATACTCTACTCTAGGACTTAGAGTTAGTATATAATTAGATAAGCTTAGCTTTAAAGTCGTTATTAAGAGATACTTCTATTATAAAGTTAATACCTATTAGTATATTATCCCATATCTTATCGAGTTCCCTAACGTCTTTAATAGGGATTTCTATTATAAGTAGGTATAATAATATATTTATTACGATATTTAACGTTCTAGGGATATAATAATATACTAGGGAGAACTAGCTAAGATATTCCGATAATAATATAAGTTATAAGTTAGACCTTATCTTATCCTCTAACTATAGCGACGTTTATTTAATAATATTATATATTACTAAATAGTTAGTAAGTACTATTATAAGGTCTTATCTAGATAAATATAGTATTAGCTAATACTTCTTTACTACCTATACTAAGTAAGCTACTTCGAGTTTAGTAGGCTAATACTTCTATTTAGCTTAGTTAAGGGCCTTACTAATATAGGTAATTAGGTATATATTAGTACGCTTAATTAAGTTGTAAGGTTTCTATTTAATATAGTTAGCTAGCTAGAAGATTAGCGCGGAGTATCTATATTCCTTTAATAAGTTAAGCTATATAAATAACTACTTATTAGAGTTATAGTAGAATAAGGCGTTATCTACTATTAAGGTATCCTTAATATTATTAAAGCTAGCTACTTCTTCTAGTATAGGTTTAAAACTTATTTTTTAATAGAAGAGCTTTCTTATAGCGCCTTTATCTTTCCCTTAAGCTTAGGCTTAGGTAAGTAACGTGGTTTTATACTATTAGAGCGGTTAAATATAATAACTATAGCGTAGTATTATATATTATAGAAACCTAGTTATACCTATCTAGTATTTAAGCTAGCAGAGGTTATAGAGGTACTTAATTTTCTTAATAGTATTAATATAGTCTTAAGTATTTAATAGTCTAAAGGTATTAATAGTAAAGCTAAGTAGTTTAATAGAAGGATATTTAATAAATAACTTCTTTATTAAAAGCGAGAGTCTAATATCTATAAAGAGTTTAAGAATTATATTAAGGTACTTAAGATAGGTATTAAGGTTCTTTAAGGTAATAACGATATTATTAATAAACGCGTAAGTATATTCCTTATATAGTTATAGGAGTCTATCTATAACGCGTTAAGCGTAAGTAAGCAAATTATAGAATCCTATAAGTACTACCTTTAAATGTTCTTATCCCTAGTAGCTAACTATAGTAAATCGATCTTAATATTCCTTCTTAATAAGAAATTAATAGAAGAAGGATCGAGTATTAACTATAGTAATCTATAGTTTACTACGAAGGCGTTTAATAACGTCTTATTATAATAGCATAGGGTATATATTAGGGATAGTAGCTTTATTAAGAGCATATAGGTCTATAACTATATAACCTTTATACTTACTATCTATAATTCGCTATATAGCGAATATAGGGGCTCTAAATAGTATAGGTCTAGAGTTACCCTATTCTATATAGTTTTAAGCGTAGAGCGTATCTAAAGTTTTATTAATAAGGTTCTTATCTTCTTTACTAATAGGATAAGGTTATTATTTAATATTTATATTCTACTATCCTTTAATAAGTTTAACCTTAAGGTATTAATCTTTTAGAAGGTCGATTAGTCCTTAGTCCTTCTAAATAGCGGGGTAACGCGAGATAACCTCTTTAAGGTATTATATAGCTTTAGCGTCTTAGTTATAGATATATATACCTTCCTTAGTAATAACTACTAGTAAGTTTTTAAGCTTAGTTATACCTATCTTACTATTTAAGTTAATATTCCCCTTATAGATATCTCCGCTATTTAGCGTTATATTATTATTAGTTACGCTATAGTTAGTAAGCGCTTCCTTACTAGTTAGGTTAGAGATTTCTACTTATTTATTAACTAATAGTTCTAGTAGCTAAGCGAGTATTACAAGCTTGCGATTAGAAAGGCTAAAAATAGCGTAATATATTAGGTCCTTATATAATAATATTAAAAAGGCTATTTATAGTTAATTATAAGTCTTTAGTTTAAGGTATCTATTAGACTCAAAGGGCGCTAGAGTTCTAAGCTTAGTACCTCTTTTGCTCTTTTATAGGTAAGGAGCGTTATTAATAATAGGAATAAGTAGTGAATTACCTATATACGCATACGTATACCCTTCGTGCTTTAGGCTAAATAGAAGGGACTCTATTTTACTAATAACATCTTAATTTAAATAGCAGAGCGATTATATAGCGCGATAGTTATATTTCTTATAGCGTATATATTATAAACCTTTAAAAGGACTTTTAAATAGATCTAAGAGGGGATTTAAATATTATTATAGGATGCGATTCGGACGTATAATTCTAAGTTTAGAATATTAAGCCTGTTAGGTATATTAAAGTCTTACCCTATAAGCAGACTAGTATCTAAATATAGGATAAGCAATATACCTATATAGAGCTTAGCGGTTATTATATAGCTATTTTATTATTATCCTTATATAAGAATTATAAAAGTTACCTAGGTAATAGTCTTAAGGCTTCCTATGCCTTAGAGCTTAAATACCTTAGGTTCTCTTAAGAGGGTATAGAACTATTATAAGTAGGCTTTCCTTATAACTAAGTAGTCTGCGCTAGTATTAACGCAGACTACGATTAGTAGTCCGTTATAATAGCCC
This sequence comes from Colletotrichum ledebouriae, assembly GCA_036785755.1. NCBI lineage: Eukaryota > Fungi > Ascomycota > Sordariomycetes > Glomerellales > Glomerellaceae > Colletotrichum > Colletotrichum ledebouriae. Next base: position 34,174 of record JAVHLU010000831.1, on the reverse strand, counting down.
TAGATAATAATCTTAGCGTATATATAGTAGTATAAATATATAACTATATATTACTACGGCTTAATAGGACTAATAAGCGTTATATTTAGCTAAGGGGATAGAAGGGTCTAATATAAGAAGATACCCTCGAAGTTAGTATATAGCTTAGCGTTATAAAGGCAGGTTTCGCACGAGTAGATTCCGGGATCTTTAAGGAGCGAAGTTTAAGAGGAGTTAATATTAAAAATAGGGTACTTATTCTTATATCTAGGGATATAGCCTAGAGGGTATTTATAGTAATAAGCGGGTTAAGTAACTAGGTTAATATACTCGGGATCGTCTTCCTATTGCTCTTAGTTATCCTTATTATTAGTACTAATAACTAAGTCTTCTTTATATAAGTCTAAATCCTCGCTAGCCTTAATATACTAGATATAGTCGAAGTCGCCCTTATCTAACGAAGTATATACTTCCTCTTCTACTTACTTATAACTAGTACTCTTAGTTATATAGGCTAAAGGGTAACTAGGTAGTTAAGGATACTAAACGTATTAACCGGGCTATTTATATTAGTATTTAGGCCTTTATTATTAGTTAAACTAAATTTCCTTATAAGTAGGCGATAAGGGTTTAGTAGCTATATTAGTAGCTTACTTTATAGGTCTTAATAGTAATAGGCTAGATATAGTCTCTTTTAGGTTTATATAGTATAGGTAACGAGTAGCTGTGGTATAGCCTACTTTCGAGGTCTCTTTTAGTAATAATTATATCGCAGAGGTTCCTATATAGGTCGCCTTAGTAGATAGTTAGACTAATACTTACTAGGATCCTTTAGTAACTATTTAATACTAGCTAGGGACTATCTTCTATAAGCTTATAATAAACTTATCGCAGTTTATATTACTAGTTAGCTAAGGAATACTAATAACTAGTTCTATATCTATCTTATTATAAGTAATAGTTAATACCTTGGATTCGCTCTCTTTAGTATCCTTATATAATTAAGTAACCTTAGTTATCTAGTATTAAATATTATATCGATTATATATATTATATAGAATATACCTCTCCTTAGTTAAATATACTTTAGTAATTTTATATAGTAAATAAAAACGTTCGAGTAATAACTCTTTCTAATAGTCTAGCCTATAGTTAGGGTCCTTAAGTTCTACTTTCTTATTAAGTATTAGATTAGTATAATACTAATCCGAGGTATACCTTAGTAAGGTTTAATATAAGTTAAGGGTAGCTATAGCTAGGTTCCTATTATCTAACTTAATATAGCTATTATTTATATTAATAAAATAATATATATCTTAATAGATAGTCCTTAAACTATTATTAATATATATATCTTTAACTTTATTATTATATAGAGGCGGATTAAATAACCTAATTATATTAGTCTTAAATCGAGGAGTACTACGCCTAGGTTCTATAGCTAATATTCTAGCTATTACTTATACTACCCCTTCTTTATCTATAGAGAAAAGGAATATAAGAAAGTTATAGCTAACTAAGAACTTATTAGGGTTAGATAATAGTTTAATACTATCTCTTAGCCTAGCTAGTAATTAAGGGTATTAATCGCCTTAGCTATTACTACTACTATAGCTAGGGCTACCTCCTTTACTATTTTAGCCCTTAGGGTTACTATTATCGCCTCTATTACTAGGATCTCTAGGTAGCGTAAGTAGTAATAGTAATAGAGGAGCGTCCTCTATATATTTAATATCCTAATTATATCTTTTATCTTTATTAAGGTTTAATAGACTAGCTTCTAGTTACTAGGCGCCTATCTTACTATATTACTTACCCTAGCTATAAGCACTAGGGTAACTCTATAAGTTACTTACTTTAGGTATAGGAGAGCTACCTATTCCTTTTCCTTAGGTTAGAAATAAAGTACTTAATATATTTTTACTTTCTTTAAATAATATATAGAAGGTATTTAGGCTTAGCTCTAGTATTAATATAATAATTATATCCTTTAATATAAGTTTAAGAAGTAGGAGTTATAAATTATTTATAAAACTTTATCTAAACTTATAATATTCCTCTAGAGTTAATAGGAGTACTAAGAAAGCTTTACGGATTATTATTATATTAAGTTTAAATATAGGTTTTAGGATATCTAGCTTATTTATAGCTTTAGCTCTTAGGGTCTTATAGCTTCCCCTCTCTTTATCCTCTTTAAAAGGGAGCGTTAGGTCTAGAGTCTAGCCCTATTTAGTCTCTATTTTAATATATTAATTATAGTAAGAGAGATTAAGGCGATACTACTACCTAATAGTATTAGTAAATAGCTATAAGTTAGTTATCTATACCTATAGGACCTTACTTTAAATATATTAAGTAGTCTTATATACTTCCCTGCGAAGTATTAACTTTTAAATATATCTATAGTAGTTTACTAAACGTCGTTTAAAGTTCTCGCAAGTAATAGCTATAATACTTACCTTTATTACTAACCTAAGAAAGGTATACTTAGTTAGGAAAAGTAGTATATAGAACTTATCTAGGTATTACTTAAGCGCTACTATAAAGTTTATAATAGTTAAATAGTTAATAAGTTCTAGAAGGTTAGACTCGAGACCTTTTTTAACCTTATAATTAGAAAGTAGCTTATAGGGTATTATTATTAGAGGTTTATTATCTTAATAGGACGTTCCTTAGTTAAGGAAATCTTTAAGATTTAATATCTCTTAGGGATATCTCTTAGTTAAGGGAAATAGTAAAGGGTTAATATCTCTTATTAACATTTCCTAGTTAAGAGAAAGGGGGAGTTTAGAGGCTTTTAACGCTATATAATACCTATAAGTATTAACTACTATAATACTACTTCGTATAAACTTAATAGGGTTAGCTATCTATATAGTTAAGTACCTTCCTTAATTACAAGGGATATCCTTAGGTATAAGGGGATATAGCTAACTATTAAGGTCGTGCTACTAATTAATATAATCCACGTAATAAGCGAAAATTATAGGTAAAAATTTTATAAATTTCAAAGGTTTCTTCCTTAAAGGTGATAAGCCTTTTTATAAGGGTTAATGCGTTTAGGTATATTTAACGCGTTAAACGCGTTAGACGCCCTTGAGCGGGATAACCACGCTAAGCGCATTTGGTATTACCTTTCTACTAGCTACTTCTAAGCTAGCTACTCTATTACTATATAGTAGTAGGTAAGCTCCTTATATTATTTATATAATAACTTAGTTTACTTCTTAGCCTCCTTAGTAAGGCGTTACTAGTAAGTAGTAGCCTCCTCTAAGGCGCCTACCTAGCGATCTTCTAGTTCTATAGAGATCTCTACCTCCTTAGCTTTATACTTCTTAGGTATAATATTAGCCTTATTTTTCTTAGCTTAGAAGGCTTTTTTAATTATAAGCTAGGTAATAAGGATCTCCTCCTATATATAATTAGAAACTAATAATAAAGCACTAGGGAGGTATAGGATAACTTATCTTATTCTTAAGATATTATACTTAAATATTAGGCTTAGAATAGCCCTTATTAGACGCTTAAGCTTATTAGTAGCGCTTATTATATAATAAGTAGGCTATTAGAAGTTAGTAGCTAAGAACTAGAAAATAATAAGTAAAACTTATATTAATATAAGCCTTTCTATTACCTATTTTAATATAATACTTATATTTAATAGAGGCGCTTAAAAAATAAATAATTAGTAATAAACCTATAAATTAGTAAGTAATTTAAAGCCTAAAGCTAGCGAAGTACTAGATAAGTACTAGCTAAGTACTAGCTAAGTACTAGCTAAGTACTAGCTAAGTACTAGCTAAGTACTATTACTCTTAAAATATATAATTAAGCTTATAAAGAGCTTAAGCTTAGTATCTATATCTATAGGTAGCTCCTACTTTACTTATACTAAGAGGTAGTAGTAATAGGAGCACGCCTAGAGCTTACTTATTATAAGGATACTAGTAGTATCTAGCGTAGTAGTAGGGTAGGGGGTAGTATTAATAGTATTAGTAGTAGAGAAAAAATATAATAATAAATTCGTTATATAGTAATTAAGATAAAGTTATTAGTAGGGGAGTAGGAAGCTAATAGTAAGTTATTAGTAGTATTAGTATTATAAATCTAAAGAAGTAGGAAGAAGAGATTTTAATAAAACGAAATTTTAAATAATATTTATATATTTTTAACTTAATACTAAAACCGGGCTTTTATATAGCTAAAAGGAGGATAATCTCTAGATTATTATATTATTTAGCTTTAGCTAACTTTACTAAGTATAAAGAGGTACTAGATAACTACTAGATAACTACTAGATAACTACTAGTAGTACCCTATATTATAATAAAGACTTCTTTATCCCTAGAGAGAGAACGTCTTTATTACCCCTATAAAAGTACTAAAAATATAGTAATAAGTAGGAAATATAATAATTCTAAGAGCGAATTTAAAATAATAAAAACGAGTTTAAATAATAATATATTTTAATATAGCCTTTTAAAAGAAGGAGTAACCCTTATAAGGGAACTTAGCTATAGCTATCTAAATAACTACTAAGTAGTCCTAGACCTATTTAATAAAGCTATAAGAGTAGTTAGAGTATAAGGGTACCTTATTACTAACTTATTACTCTTTTAAGCTATAAAGTCTTTTATTATCTAGGTATAAGAGCTATAAGAGTAGCTAGGGTAGAGGATAAGTATCTTATTACTAGTTAATTACTCCTCTAAGTAACCTAGCTATCTAAAGAAGAGTTATATAAGTAGAACGAGGGATATTAAATTCTAGACTTATAAAAACTAAGAAGTTATAAAGTCCTATAGGGAGGTATTAAATACTTTTTAAATAACTATAGAGTAAACTAGTTTAAGAGTAAACTAGTTTAGAGGGGGGGAATTATATTATAAGCTAAGATAATATTATAAGGAAAAAGGCTTAATAAGCTAAGTTAGGGAAGTCTATAGGAGTTAGGAGCTATAGGGAGGTACTAGGTAACCCCTAGATAAGTCCTCTAGCCCTTATTTAATAATTAGAGGGCTAGAGAAGAATATTTAACCTTAGATATACCTAACTATACTAACTCTATTACTCTGCACTATACTAGTTTGTGATATGGAGGCGTATCTGTCTCGATGTCGACTGAGTTAGCGACGGCAAAGCTCCAGCGCGCTTAGCTACAAGCAGGTGGAGAAATGCCCGATGCGACAACGAGTCTGGGGTTATTGGTGCTAATGATGTTTGCGTTTCTGGGGCGCATACCGATTGCGACGGTATCAAGATTAGTGGTGAGCATCGCGGAAAAGTCTGTACTCAAAACCAAACCACCAACACAGCTGCCAGGTTCGTGAGAGTCGCACTCCTCCTGTTCGGCTTCTTCGATAGCTTCGGCGTCGCCAGTGCGGTCCCGGTCATTGTTTCCGAGATTTCTCGCGTCAGCCTACGATCCGAGTCGGCGGGCATTGGTCTTGCCGCTCAGTCCATCGGGGCCTAGGTCTTTAGTTTCTTCACACCATACATGTACAACCCTGGTGAGCCGGCTTGGGGTAATGTAGGCTTCTTCTGCACAGGCACCAGCATCTTGGTGCTGACCATCTCATGGTTCGAGATCCCGGAAACGAAGGGGAGAACCCATGCCGATCTGGACTTTCTCTCTGAATCCAGTTAAGTCTTCAGCCTTTGCGAAGACAGTTGTCCCGGAAGTCCAAGTTTCTGAAGATGATTTGAAGGGACTAGGTGGTGAGAAGTTCTGAAAGCGCAACTCAGACATAGATGGAAGGCTCTCATCTGATAGCCCGGCCGATGTCACTGTCAAGTAGAGGCTCGTATAATCAGCAGTTTCATTCACCAGCTATCCACCATCTTCCTCGCATACACATGGACCTACCTCATCTTCTTCAATCAACCGACAAATTGTCAGCCTTAACAACCAGAAACGATTTCACCCCAGTAAATTGATGCTCTAGGGCCAAGGCGTCTGGAGCGGCTCAGTAGCACGCATTTCTGGAAGCCAACCTGCAGCAAGCGATCTCCGGAGCGCTGAAATTACATTCAGGGGGTGATACCTCGCTAAGGATCGCGGCGGATCCTGATTCCCTGTCACGCCCACTTGACTGGACCCTCAGTAACAAATGCTCGCTCTCTTTGGCTGGAAACATGCCGTTCACTTCCAACTGCCGGCGTCCACGGCCCCCGCCGCACAGCCGGCAGATCCAAATGGAACAGATTGATAAAACTCCCTTTCCACTCTGGACCCCAACAACGACCTGTTCAGCTCTCGTCGAGCTCATCCCCGATGGCACAATTGGCTAGCGCGTCAGACTGTTAATCTGGAGGTTGGTGGTTCGAGCCCACCTCGGGGAGACTCAGCGGTTAAATCCCGCCGCAGGTACATGTTTTTGATCTTTTTCTATTGAAGTAGAGCAACCCTCGCCCCTCGCCAGCTCGCTGATCTTCGGGATGCTGTATTACTTCCGCCTGGGTATGCCTTGAACAAAGTCTTCCTTGAAGTTGCATATTCAGCAGTATACTAGAGGGGTATCTCTGTGTCTTGTAGTTGTTGTCGCAATAGTGTGCTTATAAGCAAAGCTGCTGGCCACATCGTGTGAAAAGCCACGCTCGTGTTTGCGCTCCAGACCGCTTGCTTGCTTTTTCGAGCCTGGCTTGAAAAGCAAAGAGTCCGACCGAGAGTGGACTGGGTGGCATCACTTGGCGCCCATATTTTTTGAAATACTTCATGTCGCTCCCTTTGTTCGAAGATAATGACTAGTTTGTCCTCTTCATTACCTCTGATTGGCCATGTTCAAGTCTAGTATCCCCGAGCGCCGCCATCGGGAGACAGGGTCTGGTCCAGTCTTTCAGCCGCTCTCGCGTGCGCATTCTTTTCCCCGTTGGTCTGGTCTGATGGACGCCGATCAAGAAGAAAGCTGCGCGCCGTCTGTACTAGATCCTTTCCGTCAACTACACTAATAGAAACAAAGCTTGTAGCTGGTTCTGTAAGAGACATCAAGAACCTGAGGCAGAGCATTGTATGACACGGGCGGGACGCCGCAGGCCTGAGATTGTTAGTGCCGGGGCCATCCCTATTCGCTTCAATGTCCTGCCACGAGTCGATTGCCGCGTCTGGCAAGATATTCGTCCCGGCTCCATCTCATTGGTCGTGTTCTTCTCCCTTCAAAGAGTGACGGGTGAATATGGAACGCCGCAAGCAGCCCCACGCTGGTCGCCGGCGTCTTAAGATCGTGACCAGCCCGACCCTCCGTCTGATCACTCAACAGTCACCTTCAAACCCTCAAGTCAGCATGACTTAAGCAGCCGCGCCGCCGTCAGTGACAAAGTGCTATGCGAAACTCAAGTTTGACTTCAACCCCCATTCACACACCATGATAGGTGCCTTCTGGCCTGCCCGCTCACTGAGCGACGCAGGATCTACCGAAACGGTTCTTCTCACCCATCCATATGTTTTTCTGTCCGTCGCCGTTGCTCTGTTAGCCTACGGCTTCTACAGATGGGCCCTTCCCAAACCGATCTCGGACATCCCTTACAATGTGAGCGCGACGAAGAATATCCTGGGAGATATCCCCTCCCTGGTAGAGGGCATGAAGCGAACCGGCGAGTTCAACCTATGGCTGCAGGAGCAAGCCGCCAAGTTCAATTCGCCTCTTTTCCAGGTCTTCATCCGGCCCCTCCAGAAGCCAATCCTGATCCTCTGCGACTTCAGGGAGGCGCAGGACATCCTCATGCGGCGGAAAGACTTTGACCGATCTCACTTGACTGCCGACCTTCTCGAGGGCGTCGGGTCGGACCACCACATCCACATGAAGACGAACGGCGAGTGGAAGCGACACCGGAGACTTCTCCAGGACCTCATGTCGCCCGGCTTCCTGAACGAAGTGGCTGGTCCCGTCGTCTACGCTGGCGTGCAGAGGCTCATTGACTTATGGGGCGACAAAACGCGACTAGCCGATGGCCGACCTTTCCCGGCCGAGACGGACATCTACTACGGTGCTCTGGATGCAGTGATGGCCTTCACTTTTGGCGGCGACTTCCCTAACAGCGCGATTCGCCCCACGGTAGAGGCTGTCAAGGGTCTCAAGACTGAGGACATCGACCGTCTTCGAGGAGCTCATGACGCGGGCGGCGACAAGAGCGTAGACTTTCCCCGCGGTAAATGCCACGAGAAGCTCACTGCGACGCTGGATGTCGTCGCTTCCCTTGAGCATCTCATCGGATCGCCGATTCCGAGGATCAAGTGGTGGCTGGTAGAGAGGAGACCCGAGATTCAAAAGGCGATCCAGATCAAGAACGCGTACGTGCACCAAGAAATCGCCAAGGCACTGCGGCGACTCGAGGAAAACGGGCATGAGGAAACAAAGGTCCTGTCGGCAGTCGAGCTGGTCGTCCTCAGGGAGAGGAAGCTTGCCGAGGACGAGAACAGGCGGCCGAATTACTTCAGTTCCACCATGAGAGACGAGGTGAGCGATGGGGTTGCCTACCTCACTGGAGTGAAATTTGGTACTAACACACATCTATTAGGTCCTTGGTGTTGTTGTCGCAGGCCATGATACGACTAGCACCACCATGAGCTGGGGAGTCAAGCTGTTGGCGGACAACCCAAGCGTGCAGACCAAACTGCGGGAGGCGCTTCGACGAGGATTCGCCGACGCCGCTGCTGAGGATCGTGCGCCGACGATCAAGGAGATCACGAACACCAAGATTCCCTACCTGGACGCCGCCATGGAGGAGATCCTCCGTTGCGGCGGAGCTGCCCCCCTGCTCGACCGCGAAGCGATTTGCGACACTGAGCTTCTTGGTCATCACATTCCCAAAGGAACGGTGGTCATGTGCCTCGGCCGAGGACCCAGCATAATGAAGCCTGCTCTTCCGGTCGACGACTCCAGGCGGAGCAAAACCAGTCTCGCCGCGAAGGCTCGTGTGTGGGACGACGACGATATTGGCCTCTTCAAGCCGGAGCGCTGGCTCGTCGGTGGCGCGGAGGAGGGTTCCCACGAATTCGATCAGCAAGCCGGCCCTCAGCTGGCTTTTGGTCTCGGTACACGTGGCTGCTTTGGGCGGAGGCTTGCGTATCTCGAACTGCGGATCATCGTCACGCTGATTGTGTGGAACTTCGAGCTGCTCCCTTGCCCGGCTGAACTGTCAGGGTATGGCGCCAAGGAAGGCCTTACATACAAGCCGAAGGACTGTTACGTTCGTCTGCGGGCTGCGGGGAAAAGCTAGACACTGCGTAATTAGAATGACGAGATCAACAACGGAAGCAATCATGCGTAGCCAATCGTGATCCCCTCCCAGATTAGACAGAAATCTTCCCAGAATACCCATGCCCGCAGCGGGTATACCCGGCCTTCACGGACGATGTTCTTGGAAATGCCTTGAACGAGACATGGTCTGCCATGTGACGCCCATTCCCAGGTACGCAGCCAAGGCCACGAAAAAGGCGCCTGCCGTGTAAGCAGTGCCCCAATCTCCGTGTATGAGCCTAGCAAAAACAACAAGAAGAGCGAAGATTGCGATGTTGGCGTACATGAAGGCCTGGTCAAAGGCATCATACCCACACGACCTGTGGAAACAGCTCCCCATGGTCCAATCTGATATGTAGTAGCCTATGAAGGGAATCTCTGCTACACTATGGACATTCCCTTTCCAACTCGCATCAGCCATGGTCCTGGTCGAGAGTGTTTAGTATTAAGTGATCTTTCGCGGGCTGTTGGTGTCGACTTACTCGGATGAATAGATCGTGTTCTCCAGCAGCAAGTCGTTGCCGCGGGCTTTTTGGGGTGTCTTCAGGAGCAAGGGCCACACATGGACCATCTTTAACTGAGTGATTTGTTTCTTCCTTTGTAGATGCTCGGTTATCCCGCAGTACAAGCCTTCGGAGGCGAGTGGTCCACGTGGCTCATGCCCATCACACCAACTACTGTGTCGCACGGCATCATATTCATCTGCCTCAACATCGTGGCAGCACACATCTTCATTCCCAACGGAATAAGTGGTATCAAATCTATGGAAGCCATCGACCTTGACTTGAAGATTGTTAATCTCCTCCTCGACGTCTTGAAGCCCAAAGGTCCCTGATAGCTTCCCGCTGGAGAGAGGCATTCGGCCCAAAACTTGAATCTATGGGCGTGCGAGATTGAACCGTCAGCAGGTGGCCGAGAGAGCCTACGACGTCACGTCTCAAGCCCGGGGGCACATCATGTTACCGTCGATAAAACAAGAAAGACCGGGTGCATACCGTGACCAGTTGGAGTTTCGAGGGGGCTAGCCATCCAATCCAGCGAGGTCGTCTCTTGGCGACCTCGGCCTGCAGTCTCCTCCACAGGTCCACTGAGCTGGACGTTGAGCCAAGTGGGACCGGCGTGATTGTACAGTCATCCGGATGGCCAGTAACAAGAAGAATGCAAGGCCCTCGATCGGAAAGCGGTTGAAGGATATCGTCGATGTCTTGGTTTTGCTTGTGACGGCTCAGTCTTGTTTGTAAACGGCTTTTAGTAGGCGACACTGGCTTGACATTCACGACTCTCTTGACGCCGTTTTTGTGCTTATTAAACCCGGCGAGCGGGAATTTGAGGGGACTTCTAAACATCGGACCCTGCTTTCTATTGAGAAACGTCCTATAGGGCCATGTTTATAGTTACTAAAGAGCTTGATCTATTGTAACGAGAGTAGCTATAACGTGGTTACTTATAACCATAATTAGAGGAATAACCCCTAGAAAAAGGTTACTCTAGAGCTAATATTAGTTACGTGCTACGCTAGGAACGGGCGATATTAAAAGTATTATAATATACCCCCCTAGATATAGTAGTAGCTAGAAAAGCGCCTAACTAAATAGTATCCCTTAAAATACCTAAATATAAAGCGATATATCTATAAATAACCTATTAATAAGCCTATTTATAAAAGAGATAATAAAGTAAAGTTATTTATATTAGGTATAGGTAAAGCATAAATAGTTATAGTTTTCTACATTTATAACTATTACTATTATTATTATGATACTATTTATTTACTAACTCTTATTAATAGTAGTAGAATCTATTATCTCTTATTAGCTTAGGTAGGGTAGCTGCTATTATATTAATTCTAAATAAAATAACCTAGCTACTCTCCTACTTTTTTAACTCTTCCCTATATATAATATAATAACTATATATATACCTAACTTTAGTTCTAATAATAACTTTATTATATGCGCGCGCATATATATACTTATAACGCGTAACGATCTTAAAGCTATTATAATATACTAATATATTTATAGATACTTCTTAAAAAGAAGACTAGTTAGGCTATAGCCCTTAAGAAGGTACGCGCTACTAAAGGTAAGAGTAAAGCTAGGGGTAGAGGGGCGCGCCCTCTTCCCCTAGAGAGTAATAATAAGGTTATATATATATTATTCCTTCCTATTATTAATATAAAATATACTAATATATTATATAGTAAGTAGAAGGAAGTAGAAGCGACTTATAGAGAGTAGCTCTAAGGGTAAGGGTTTAGAGCTTAAGAGGCCCTAGGGTTACTCTCCTAAGTAGTTTAAGAGAATAGCTCCTAGTAAGTTATAATCTTTTTATTATTATAACTCTATACTAGAATATTACTAACCTCGTTATTATTATAATCCCTAAGGAGATAGATAAGGAGGAGGGTATTAGTAAGGGTAGTTTAAAGCCCCTTCCTAGCCCTCCTCCCCCTAGTAGAGGTATAGAGGTAGAGTAGATATCCCTATTTAATAAGCGCTATTTTTAATATATTTTAAGTAAGCTCTTAGGCTTATTAAATAGAAGGTACTTACTTAGTATAGTAAGTAAGTATAACTACTATTATAAGAGTAAGGTGCCTTATTAATAGATAAGCGCCCTTATTACTATTATAGCCTATTAATATACTAAAGCTAAGACTTTAAATAACCTAGTAGTTAGAAAGGTAAGGTTCTATATATACTACGTTTTTATAACTATCTTTTAATATAACCTATAGACCCTTACTTATTCGAGAGCTACGCTCTACGAGGCTATTACTACTTAGAAGGAGGAGATTATAATAATAAAAAAGGGTAGTAATAATAAGGGTTTAGGTAGGGCTTCTATAGTAATAGGTAGTTCTAGTATATATAGCGTTATCGCTCTATCTCCTGCCCTAGTTCTATTTAGAACCCTAGTAGTTAGCGTAGGTATACCTATACCTTATCTACTTACTAGTAATATAGCTATTATAATATGCTATATAGTTAATAGTCTTATTAGTATATATTTACTAGAGGTATTACTACTCTTATATAATATCCTAATAGATTAGTATAAGCAAATCCTCTAAGGTTAGGTAGTAGAAAATTAGCGTTTTAAGGCAGCCCTTTAGGGTATATTATATTCTTTTACTCTTATAGGAGTAACTTTAAGCTCCCTAGCTAGTAGGCTATAAATTAATTAAAAATTAGGCGCTACTAGCCCTTTTATACTTATTTAGAGCATCCCTTATTTATTATAATTATTCTCTATATGTTTTTTAAATTAAGGAGCGAATAGAACTATTTAAATTTCTTAAAGTTAAGAACTTTTATAAGACTATTAGCTAGTATATTATTTATTAGTATATTTACTACGCTAAACAATCCTCTAGCGTGTTCTTATTATAGCTATATATTTTAAATATTAATATACTATAGCTTAATTAAGATCTATTCCTTTTCGCTTACTATAAGATAAATTATCTATTAGTTATTATAGTAAATCTTCTAGATATCGCTAAGTTTAAGAGTAATATCTCTAAATAGCTTCTAAAGAGCGATAGTCTCCTTAGCTATATATTCGAGGCTTAGAAGCTCTACTTCTATTATTAATATTATAACTATAGCCTATTAAGTAGCCTTCTACTAGATTAGTCCTCTAAAGAGTAAGATTATATACCTTTAAGATAACCTCTATATCTCCTTATTATCTACGAACGAAGTATTATCTATAATTAGTAATACCTATCTACCCCCTAAGTTATTAAAACGTATTATAAGGTAATAAGTATAATATAGGTACTATATAACCTAGTTAGTAGTAATATAGTAATAAGGAGCGGGATTTATTAGGAATCTTAAGAGTAGAGAATATATAAAAGTAACGTTAGGTTAGATTATAATAATAGTATAGAGTATAGAGCTAATCTTCTCTTAGAAACTCTTTACCTCTTATAGTATTACTACTATTTTAGTCTTTAGGAGTAGTAGGTTTAAAAGGGGGGTTATTAGCGCTCTTAAGTCGAGTAAATCGAACTTCTTTATAACCTACTTAATATATTAATTATAAGAAAGGTATATCTTTTATATAGCTTAGTTATAGATAACTCTAATTCTAAGATAGTACTTAACTAGGCTTTATTCCTTTAACTTATATACTTCCTTTAGGCTAGTAAATACCCTTTATATTACTTCTTCGTAGTTCTTATAAAATAGGATAAGGAAGTTATCTATATAGAAGATAATAAAGACCCTCTTCTTAGTTAACTAGAAGAGATATAGGTCTTTACTTATAGGTATAAGGCTTAAATACTAAAGGGTTAAGGAGAACTCCTTATACTAGAGTAATAGCGTATCTCTTAGCTTATAGAGCGCGTAGCATAGTTTAATATACTTTCTAGGCTACTTAAGGCTATTTAGTAATTTATAAATAATTAGGTTTTTATTTAGATCCTAAGAGGCGTTTAGGAACGTATTAATAATATCGAATTATTTAACTTCGAGGTCGAATTATATAGTAATTAGTATTACTACCCTAAAGGTATAAGTAGTGAGGGTTGCTATATAAGTCTATTTAAGGGGTAACTTCTCTTACTAATTACCTTGAACGTAGATCCTTGCTTTATACTAGTTAAGGATATTATTCTTATTAAATTTATAGGTAAATATCTATTTTAAAGGGATTAGTCTCTTTATTATTATCTCTCGATTAATAACGCGCTATATATCTATTTACTATAATTTACTTATCTTAACCTTAGCTGATTTTTTAAAGCGAGTTTAGAGCGCTTATAAGAGGTTTAAAAGTTCCTTCTATAAGCGAGGTAGCTTAGTAAGGTTATTAGTAGTAAGATATTTATAGATTATTATAGTTATACGAGCGGGTTTTATACTATAAATAGTAATATAAATATAGCTATAGAGCGTATAGTGCCCTATTTTAGCTTCTAAAAAGGCTTTCTACTAATTAGGTATAAAAGTCTTAAAGAAGCTAGGTACCTACTCCTGCTCTATATAGTATTAGAGTAAAAACTAGTAACTAGAGCGGGATTCGCTTTCTACTATTCTTAGTTATAGGTTACTAGGTAGTAGATTACGTAGTTATTAGCTTTAACGAGTTTAGCTATAGCCCTCCTAGTTATATACCTAGTTAGACCTCTATTTAGTATTAGCCCTCTCCTCTCTATCCTAGTATAGCTATACTAGTAGATTTAAAGGCTTATTATTTAAAAGTTTATTCTTATTACTCTTATTTACTTTAGAAACGTATTATAAAGTAGGGAGTAGTTTAATTATAATATAGTTCTTAATCCGTTCCCTTTTAGAATTAACTTCTCTAATAGCTTTATATATATAGTTCGTTTCTAATATATATATTATACCTACTACTCTATTTATTAGAGCTAGGCTTTTATTTAGCTCTAGCATAGGATTAGAGGATAATAGCTACCCCCCCTTCTAACTTACCTATCCCTTTAGAAGTTTTAAGATTCTTCTATTTAGAGACTTAGTTATAGGAATAAGGGTTAGTATAAGTAATTATTTAATTATAAGTATTAATATAGCTTTATCCTTATTTATAATGCCTAGGATCTAAAGTTTAAAGTTAACTTATAATATAGGCTCTTTAATCTCTTCTACTATCTTATAGATAATATCTTCTAGGATAGCCTCTTTTACCTTATCCTTTATATAGAAAGTCTATTTATTAAACGTTATATTCTATATAATAATAACTATTTATAACGCAGGGATCTAGACCTTATATAGGTTATAGGCGTTTAGTATATATCCTACTAGGTATCTAATATATCCCCGCGGTACTACCTTAAAGTCTCTCTTATTAATTCCTCTCTCTTATTCCCTCTTAAGGGGGTATATATAGTAGCTATAGGCGTATATATATCCCTAGTAAGGGCGAAGGTTGCAGGTTAGGGTTACTTTATTATTAAGTTACTACTAGCAAAAGTACTAGTAGAACTACTCCTCTTTAATCTATAGTAGTAAATACTAGTTATAGCGCTTAAGTAGGCTTATATTATAAAGCGTTATTATTACTAGTACTATCTTAGCCTATAGTTTTATAAGTAAGCTAGCTATAGCGAGTATCTTAATTATTTAAGTTATAACTTCCTAACTAGCCCGTTCCCCTCTACTATTTAGTTCTTTTATATATAGAGGGGTTATTTTAATCTCTATTCCTTCTATATAAGTCTAATCCTTATATCCTATATAGATTATAAGTAAAATTACTAACCTCTTAACGTCTTATCTAATTTTATAAATAGAAAGTCCCTTTTATTAAGATACCTATTACTTAAAGGTATATAGAGCGAGTATAACGCTACTATAGGTCTTATTAATATATAGAAATATAAAGAGCTAACTAGTATATTTATCCTTAATAATAAGGAGCTATTAGTTCTAGTTAAAGCCTTTAGAGTAGTTAAAAAGATCCTATACGATCCTATAGTAAGGGCGTATTACTTTATCTTCTAATATTTATCTTAGAATTACCTCTTTAGCGTGTATAACTACGTAGTATTAGTATTATAGGCGCGTTAGGCCTTTAATCCTTACCCCCTAAGTAGTATATACTAGCTACTCTAGAGCCTTAGGGCTAAGATACCTGCTTTAGAGGTACTAAAGTATTACGTTATTACTCTAGTCTAGTAGTAGTATAAAAGAAGTATACTTATATATTATAAGTATATAGTTTATATTATTAATAATAGTATTAATACTTCAGGGGATCTACTTAGGAATAGAGTATAAGGAACGAGGCTTATATTTAAGGAAGGTAAGGTTTGCTTTCCTAATAAGTTTTTTAATTATAACGCTATTCTTATAGATTCTAAAGCGAAGTATATAGTTATACCCTAAGTATTAAATACCTATCTTTTAAAATAGCGCTTTAGAGATAATATTAATATAAAAGTTCTCTATATATCCTATATTATAGAGCGTAAGGTCCTCTATATTTATACTTTTTAAACTATTAAAAGTATTCTTAATAATCTATATACCTTTTATAATAATTAAGTATAAAGCTATTCTAGAATTAACTTATTCTCTATTATAATACCTAATTAAAGAGGGGATAAGTAGGGACTTATTATTAATAAGGTATATCCTTCTATAGTTATCTAGGACTATAGACATATATAATATAAAAGGTCCTAAGTAGGGGGTTATAAAGATATTTAGGTGCTCTTTATCTAAGTTAACTATATTATCCCTAACCTTATTTAAGAGGGTTATATAAAAAGTAATTACTATTATATTAATAGGGTAGCTCGGGGCTGCGTTAGATTTCTTAGATAAACCCTTATTACCCCCCTTATTATTTTAGTAGGTTTTACTCTTATAGGGTATAGTATATAGCTAGCTCTTATAAGTAAGTTCCTTATAAAGATTAGTAAAGCATAGGTTACTATTTAACTAGTTATAGATCTAAGCTACTTATATATCTATTACTAATATATAGGGGCCCTTTAGTAATATCTAGTTAAAGCGGCTTCTAAGTAGTTATAATTAATACTTAGCTATTAATAGCTTAACTTATATAGGTACTATTTACTATTAGATAAGTTACTAGTTATAGGAATACTTAATAGGTTAGCTTTATCTATATAGCTAGCTAGTATTATAAAGACCTTAGCGCTTTATCCTTATAACCTCGAGTAGAGTATATCCTTATATAAGAGGTCCTTAAATATATTAATATATTAGCTTATATTAGAGACTAGTATCCCTACTCGCTCCTATTTAAGGATATTTATAATTTCTATATTAGCTTAAGTAGGTATAAAGTAATAACTTACTACTTAAAGAAAAGTTTTTAAAGCGAGGGTATTACTTATTTTAAGAAGCTTAAGCTAAGTAGTATAGAAGTAGATACCCCTAAAGTCCTTAATCTAGGCGTTAGAATTAATACTCCTATTTACGTTCTCTAGGACTTAGATATACTCCTCTTAAATAGTAATAAAGGTATTAGCCTCGCTTAGAGTATAATAATATTTAAGATTAATAATAAAGCTATATAAAGTTATATCCCTTTTAATAAGAAGTTCTATATATATAGGTATAATAATATTATAAGTAATAATCTCTATAACTAGATAGTTAATCTATTTAAACTCCTAGTCCTTATAAGTTTACTTAGATTCTTATATAGTAAGTAAATAAAAGTGCTCTAGGTATTATTCCTATATACTTATAGTATTCTTATTAATTATAACTAGGGTAGCTAGAGGCTAAAGGGGTTATAATTTATTTATTATTTATATCTTAACAATAAACTTAAGAGTAGTCCTAGAAGTAGTATTAATAGTAGCCTCTTCTAGAGCCTCCTAGTTAAATAGAGTAATATATTAATTATAAGCGCTCTTCTCTTATAAGTACTAGGTATTAATATCCTAGTTTTATTTAGTAATATATATATTAAGAGTTAGGGTTTTTAATAAGGTTTTACCTAAGTATAAAGGTCCCTTAGGGTTATCTAGGTTAATATACTTCTAGACTCTAGTAGCTTAGGCTTTAGCTTAGATTATAATATACTAAGTAGTAAAGTCCTTATATATTATTAGATAGTATAATATTATAATAATAATAGTAGAAGATATTATAGTTAAAATTATTTAAAAATAGAGGGTTTATAGTAATAGAGAATTATATATAATAAAGAGGAAAGAAGGAATAAGAGAGAGGAAGTTTTTATAAGTACTTTTAGTAGTAAAAGCTTATTTTTAAATAGTAGTTAGGGGTTTAGTTAGAGCTAGGCTTATAACTATTAAGATATATCCTATAGGGCTATATTTATAGTTACTAAAGAGCTTAATCTATTATAATAAGAGTAGCTATAAAGTAGTTACTTATAACTATAGTTAGAGGAACGACCCCTAGAAAAAGGTCGCTCTAGAGCTAATATTAGTCACGTGCTGCGCTAGGAACAGGCGATGCTGAAGGCATCACGACACTTTCTCTCTCTCTATGAGGTATTTTTGCGCTCTTGGTTAGAAACCGGTGTCCGCTAGTGTGCTTGTTGAGGCAAAACTAGCAACTTTAGCGGATCGACATATGCGTACATCTCTGGGTCATGTTGATAGAAGAGCGTTAACGCTTTTATCTCTATTACTTTATTATTATTATACTTATATATCTCACTTTATTACTATTATACTTTCCTAGATATTAAGGACCCTTGCTAATACTCTACGTTATCTTTCTTCCGCTCACCTGCGATATCTTGCAGGAGACTCATACTCATGAGTTTTGGAAATGGTATCCTGAGCTCGGATATCAAGTCAGGCAGGGCCCCATGATGCGATAAGCATGAAGAACGACTCAACGTTACGACAGCGGTGTGGCCTGTCTCGTCCAAATGCTCTTCCCTGAAGCTATCGCTCTGCGGACGCTGTTCACCGGCCGACAAGGCTGGTTGCTCCTCGTCACAAGCCCACGGATTGCCTTGAAGCTGTGACGGAGCTTTCGTGTTTCGAAGACCTTTGGTGGAGGCGCACTTGTCGGTGGTGTTTTTGTCGTAACTATGGCGCAAAATTGAACCCAAAGTCAAGGGGCCCGTCCCCTCGTAGGATTCTGGCCTGACTTTTATAGCTTTCTTGCCTTCGAGGATTTCTTGGCCGCATAACAGAAGTCAACCTTGAATTGAGCCTGACTGCCACACTTGATGCCGATTGAGCTGCATGAACAGGGGCAACAAATCTGATTGGCGACTGAGGAAGGATGTGCGGGCAGTGCAGTTGGGGCTCTTTGGTTGATCTGGACCACTCAATCCCGACATGTTAGCTGCGGGGTTTCCGTGACCCGGGGATGACCATTTTTTTTTTTTTTTTTTTCGTAATTTCACATTTAGTGTCCGACTACCTTATGAAAGTTGTCTATTGGTCGTTGGCAATCAGATCCCGAGCGACGATGCCTGGTGATCTCGGGCATGTTGTCCGAGCACCCAGCTCAGCAATGCTGAGATGAAAGCTATTGGAAGCTCTCTTGAATGGCAATAGTCACTTGTTTGAATCCAGTTCAAACTTGACGATGCTATCCCTTTCTTTTCCCGAGATCATGCTCAGTAAGAGTCACCAGTAACGAGTGGTACGCACACGCGTGAATGACACAAATCATGTGATTGAATCCTGAATCCAGTGATCAGGGTCAAGGACTTCTCATACAAGCAGGACTATTAAGGAATAGGCTAGACCAGTGGCATCACGAGCTCAGGGCGTGCGACGCAGGGTTCAGATGACGGGGGTAAATATTGCGCCACTTCGCGTATTCTTGCAGCTCGAAGTCAAGCTCGTTTCTGATTCCGGGGAGTCAAGTGAGACATTCATGAAAGGTTTGACGGGTCCCTTGCAGTCGCAGCGTCGAGGTTTCCGCTACGTCGACATTTGCATTCTCGTTGACAGGATTCCAGTCAGAATAAGTGGTGACGCGCCACAAAAGATCAAGTTCATACTCCGCTGAGCTCTCAACAGGGCTAGGACTACGCGCTCACCCGTGGACGGGATTAGATCCGGCTTATGGTGCGCAAGAAGCCTGCGTCTACGTGTATCTGTCCACAGCGGTCAAAGTGCAGCGGAAGCCCATGTCGATCCACCGATGAGGCTCTATTCGACCCGACGAGAATTGTGAGATTTCGTCTTCGAGCTGAAAATTGTCCACGTTCCTTGTGTCACCTACGGCCTTATTGAATTCGCTTCAAGTGCGGCTGATCAGCCGCCCCCTTGGAAACCTACCGCTTCAGCTGGCCACAAATGGTATGGAAGAAATTGGTTGAGTGAAGCCCTTACGGTCAAATCCGTCAAATTGAGACAAGGGTACTACGTCTATTATCCCTGAGGCAATATTTCAGCTTGCCATGTGCACGATCTCTCAACCTCGAGCCTCCCTTTGGCCATGCAGCCCGCCTATTGATCCAGCCGGACAGGTCTCAACAGGCATCGATTCAGCCCCAACTTTTGGTTCGTATCACGGAAATCGGAGCCGATATTTGAGGCTTCGGACATTGCGAGACATCTCAGATCAGCCAGCATGAGCTTCGTTGAGTAATTATTCATATGTCGAGCCGATAACGTACACACGGTGATCAGAACATCGTATCAATGAACAACATAGCAGCCTTCAGGAAGAAAACTTATAAACTAGGGAGCCATCCCGCCAGTGTCTACGTTCCCAGGACAACTCATTCTCTCGCCCCAACTCAAACAGAACCATTAGACCCTGTAGCGCCGTTTACTTACTAGCTTAACTCTTGAAAAATATGAAGCTCTTCCTCGTTTTCGGTGCAGTAGTCGGACTGGGGTCAGCTGCCATCTGCAACAATAATTGCGGTCGAGCCGTTGCCGGAACGGCCAGGCAGAGTCCACCACTCACTGCTCGAAAGTCTCAATGTCAGGCTTTCCTGTCGGCGACGGTCACAGTCACCCCGGGGTCCGTTGCTCTAACTCATTCTTTTAGTTCATAACTAATCACGCCCGTAGTGCTGCCACCGTCACTGGGCGCAACGTTCATGGAAAACGCCAGGCCGGCTCGGCTCCCGAGGTCACAGGCAGTGTTCCCGGATACGCCAGCGCTTGCGCCGACGTCACGGCTTACTGGCTTGCGTGCCAGTGCTTCTCTGGCGTTGTAGCTACCACGGTTACTGTCGCGGCTGCGACGCCAGTTGTCACCGTCACCGGAAGCCCGCAGAGCTCTTCTGCTGTCGTTAGTTCTTCGCTGGCGGCGACCTCGTCGAACTCGGCGAGTACCGTCGTCTCCTCCACTTTGGAAAGCTCTGAAGTGTCTTCCACAACGACGACTTCAGTAGGAGCTTCGACCTCGGAGACCTCGACCTCGCAGAGCCCTTCTACTTCTCTGGCTTCGTCTGACGAGTCCTCATCCGTCACGGCTACACCCACAATCAGCATAAACACCAGCATCGGAAGCACCTGCACACCGACGGCGGTGCTGCCTAACCCTACGTCTCTCATCTCAGCCGGCGATGACCAATCAACAAGCGTCGTGTTGCCCTTTCCCATCGGTGTATTTGGAGACTTTGAAAGCACCGTCTTCGTCAGTATCAACGGACGTCTCTCGCTCTACGGCTCCACAAACACGTACACCAACGTTCAGCTTCCTGATCCAAGTATCCCACCCGTATCCATACTCGCCTTCTACGACGATCTCATCATCACGCCCCCCAACCAGGTTGTCGCCTATCAAGTATTTGGCTCTAGCCCCGGTAATCGCAGCGTCACTTTCGAATGGGTGGCCGAGCACTACGAGTTCAGGAACCAATTTTACCATTTCACCGCCACCTTTGAGGAGGCCCAGCCTGGCATTGTCACGTACCGCTATTACACCACAACGGACAAGGGGCTGAGTGCTACTGTCGGCGCGCAGAACCTCGGTTCGGGAAACCAGTCGTTCGTGCAGTACGCGTTCAATACCCTGGGCTCTATCCAGGACAGGTCATTCGTGCGTCTGGACACTACTGGAGAGGGCACTTTCACAACAGGGCGGTTCGAGACATCCGAATGCTGATCTGGCTAGTGCTGAAACCACAGAGAGGAGAAATGTTAAGCTGTCTGAGAGATTTTGCGTGACCCCGTGGTGCGGGTAGAGCTCCTTCCTGTTTGCTATGATTCAGAGTATCTCAGACTCACAATCTTGAGTAAAGATGGTTCATACCCTCATACTCACACGAAATGAGTTCTACGAGCTTTACAGATCCGAAAGCACTGTTATCGACCATGTGGTCAGCCATACGCAGGACTCGACCAATCTGTATACTTTGACGACAGTAATGAGGACTGCTGCTAAATTTGGAGATGACATGAATTTGAAGTAAAGTTCCTTGAGGACTGTGAAGTGCACCAAATCTGACTCCTGATGCCGCACGAATGCATCACTTTGAGATTAAGAGTTCCTTGCCAAGTTCCCATTCTCGCCCAGACCGACGCAATCTTGCTGTATCCATCGCATCTGAGTCGGTCCTAGGTGGTGTTTTCCTCAGTAGTCTCTGGCTTCTGCGCGTATACCACATGGCTAATCGTAGGTTAGCGAAATTCAACAACAAGTCAATCGCCTCTGAATATGCAACAGAGCTAGCTCAGGATGACGTACTGGTCGAACATAGCGTGAAAGGCGTTGGTCTTGAGCTCGTTGCGGACTTTCGACATCATGACGAGAACTTCCTCATTCGTCCAGCCCTTGTATTCGCAAAAGAGCTTGAGGCTGAAACCTTCCAGACCGTCCAGAAGCTGCCATAGGTTGAGCATTCCCATCTCCCTGAATCGAATCTCCTTTGGCCATGGACCAATTGGGACCTTGAACACCTGATGGGTAATGTTTTGGAATCCGGCATCTGCAACCCAGCCTCTGAGGCCTATTCCCGGACGAGCTGTTCGACCCGTCGACTCGCAAATCTCCACATATTCATGAATCCATTTCCGTGTTTGGTGATCCTCAGTAAAGGACCCATCTTCGGAGTAAAAAAGACCATCCAAATCTTGAAACTCGGCCCACCCGCCAGGTTTCAAATGGCTTGATAGAAATGCATGTTAGAAAATGAGCCAATGGATGACAAGCATCAAAACACTCACTCGAAGACGTTCTTCACCAACTTGGGCCAGTCCGCGATGGCAATAAGCATGTGGCGGACGAAAATGTAATCGTACTTTCTGCTCACGACCCAGGGGCTCTCCACATCATCGACTTCGAACTTGACATTTGGCGGCAACCTGATGAGTTAGCGTGAGTTTAGATAACACAGTCGAGGGCTTTGATATACCAAGGTGGCTGGATTGCACTCAGATCGTTTCCAAGAATCTGTACCGTGTTAGCACTTACACACAGACAACGACAACGTCAATGTGAGGAGCATGGAACTTTCCTCTGCGTTCGGAAATACATCCGCCGTTTCTATCGCCCCTGGCCCATATTGAGTCAGCATTGCACACAAGTGTTTTTCACGAAGCGAGTACATACATATTCCGGTGCCCGTCCCCACATCGAGAATGTCGTGGACCTTGTCCTTCTCAAGGGGAGCGAGAAAAAGCCTGTTGCCAATGGCTTTGACCACCATGGCGTGAGTGATGTCAAGCCGCTCCATTTCAAGCTGTCACTGTCAAAACGGGGCCTCGAATTGAAACGCAGATTTGGCTCACCTCGTCGTTGGGCAAAACATAGGCTGGCCAGCGATTTAGCATTCAAAGAATCTGCATGCAAAACTTCTGACTCACCTCCTCTTCGGAAAGCGTGGAATCTCCTTCCATACTCCATGGGGTAGTCGACAACGCTCGAAGCCAGTGACTGAGTGTATGAGGACCTAGGTTTTTCTCAGCATACTTTCGTCAGAACAAGTCGGAAAGGCGTGTACAGTTGTTCATCAATGGAGGCGCCATCACCAGCCTGAAAGAAAATCACAGACACGTCAGTCAACCGACACTCGGCTCAACAGAACCATCAAACCGAAAGGCAGGACGAACAGTAGCCGCATCATCGGCCTCAATCGGCGCAGGATTGTCCAATGCGGGTTGAATCGTCGCTTGCGGGGTGCTGGCAGCAGCTGTGGGGGACCCTGGCCCCGCGGGGCTCGCTGGTTGTTCACTCATCCTGGCGAGCAGCAGTGTTGTTGTATTCGAGGTGTGCAAAAGACTTTTTGTCGGTTCTTGCAGAAAGCAGTGGCAACACGGGTTGAAAAGAGAAACAAGCACACCTATCTTTCGGGGGGAGATGCGCTCGCTTTTTGAATGCAGACAGAACACGGCTCAGCCAAGTGCAGTCCTCGGGGAACATGGATTATCACGCCCGCGGGTGGACCTGTTGGTGACAACGCGGACATTCTGGGAAGGAGATTCATTACCAACAGGCCATCATGGCTGGTGCTCGTGGACTCACGCCAATGAAATCCACGCTGAGGCCTGCTGTTTTCTTTCTGCGAGTGTTTGTGGGTTTAATTGACTATTCTGAAGGCTTCGTCGGTGGCCGAATTTTCGGAAACCCCTCTCTGCCAAGATAGCCACGTGCAGCTTCGCATCCAACGAGCGTATCGGACGTTGGAACCGGCTCCGCGAACTGCAAGGAAGCTGGGTGAACCAACAACACCTTCTCGGGGCAAGCTGGAGTTCGTGACCTCACTGCGACCAAGATTGGATTTCTTCACAAACGGATCCCTCAGTGCAGCGTGGAGCTTTGTCGTGATAGGTCCAAGCGCTCAAGGGGGTGGTCGTCGTGAATAGAGGCATATGGGACGAAGTCTGCAGTGTGAAGGAGTGTATTGTGTGCATATGGATAGATGTCTATGGAAGAAGTCTCTCTGAATAGGGGCGCGCGGCCCGAAGGGATATATAATCCCGCACGACAAGCTTGAAGCTCTCTAAGGTCAATCCATGTAATTATTTCAGCAGCTTCTCGCTTGGTCACCTTCTCTTAACCCAGAAAATGATCCTTAAGCGAATAAGAAGGATTCAGCTTCCACGGAAGACCGACACGGACTCACACATGAAAGACTTGATCGCAGAAACCTTTGTATTTAGGCCATTGCGCCGGCGATCAAATTCGTAAGGATTGACGCCATCTCGACGCGCAAGATTTGTCTATGAGGATTAGGGCACCGCTTGGACCGCAGCTAATTTCGTTGCGGCTGTGAGAGCCTATGTCTTTGGGGATTTGCATTTAACTCGCTGATTTTCGCGCCCAGCGCTTCGGTGTGTCATATCATGTTGCTATTACTAGGACGTTCTATGGTGACCACTTGATTACTGCTTGCTGTTGCGTCCTGAATTGCTCACGGTCTTACAAGACGAATGATCTAGAAAACTTCCACAAAAGCAAACCTCCCCGTGGAATGCCATTGGCGCCTAATGATAGTCGATATCAGCCTTAAAAATCACGCTTCGTCATCGTCGCTTTCGGCTTGGTTGTTTTCAACCTCCTCAGGCTTCTGGCCATAGACGATATGGCTTCGAACACGTCAGCGAGCGCGGACTTGATGTTTCCCAATGAATGGGAAGACTCACTGTTCAAAGACGGCATGGAAAGCGTTGCTCTTAATCTCCGAGCGAACCTTCGCCAACGTCACAACGACTTCCTCCCTCGTCTTACCCAAAACATCACAGAACAACTTAAGAGAGAATGCCTCTAAGCCATCGAAAGTCTGGATCAGGTTAAGCATCGCGACCTCCATATAATGAGGATCCTTTGCCCATGGACCAACGGGACACTAGAGAAGCGAGGCCAGAGGAGAAAAGGCATTGAGACAGAGAACGTGTGTCTTGCACAACCGGTCAAGATCAAGGTCGAGGGCCAGAAGACCAGGCAAATTTCTTCTCCATTTTCAGCCGTTCGCAGACCGTGCCGCAAGTCGTGGTAGAAGGCCGATTTCGCTGAAGGGTAAGGGCCAATTTTGAATGATTGAGAACTCTTTTGACGATTCGGAGGAGGCTAGTTCGATTTCCGAAGATTCAGATGGTCTCGGCTCCGAAAACCTGCCAGGCCTCTCGTCACCCGGAGACTCCTGGACTGAGGGCTTAACCAACACCGAAGAATCATCGGACCGAGGGGATGCAGTGGGAGAGGCGGGCTTCGAACTCGACTTCTTTGAAATCGAAGCCGCGTGGAACATCGAAGTATTGGCATTCTTTTACTCAATTGTCGTGGCAGCGACGTTTCTGCATGGAGATTGGGGCACGGCCAACACGGCAGAGAGTTTGTTGCGGCTGTGAGAGTCTACCTCCAGAGGAAACTTCATGTAGTACGCTGGCTGGTCGTACAGTACTAGTCGGCGCAAAGTGTGGTAGTGGCGTGAAAAGACCTCTAGTTTAAAAGGCACAAGCCAATATAACTTATCAGGGTTTGGCTGAGGTAAGCGAAGGTCTCCAAAACAGTAAGGAACGGTGCTCGCGGAGACGGAGGCAACGGACCGGCCCGACAACGGGTATCCCAGCTTCGGCGCGGAAGCGGTAGGAACGGCACCAAGTCAGCGGCGCCGGGCCCGTTTTTGTCCACCGATGGTCGTTGGGCTTTTGCTGTTTTCCCATGTCACTTTTCAACAACGGATTCCCGGCACTTCGGATGTCTCAACAGACAAATTGTTGCGTGACTTTACACAAATTTTGTTGTCATCTAGACCAGCCGAATCAGGTCCCTCAGTATGACGGGCACCGTGAGTGCTAAGAGCGCTTTGCCCACATGCCATATTGGAGAGCCGCATAGATGGCGACTCAGGGATTCCCTCACCGAAGCTGAACCGAAGCTGCTGCAGTGTAAAGAGTCGCCAGAAAGTTCATCACAAAACAATACTATTCCGTCTTCGTCTTGGAGCTGGCATAACCACCGGACCTCCCGGCCCATGCCAGGAAAGTTCCCGCCAACGCAACAAAGAATGCCCCAGCCGTGTAAGCAACCCCCCAATCTCCATGAACGTACCGAGCCCCCAGAACGACCAGCCAGAAAACGGCTGCCCAGGCAAGGCGCGGGATCGTAACCGAGAACTCGAGAAGACCGTCTTCGGGGAATGTGACCCTGTACCCTCTAAACTTGATTTGCGCCGCGCTTGCCTCAGCGCCGCGGCTGGTCGACGCCTCGAACAGTGCACGTATATCCCTTGCGTCGGCTCACATTAGCTATATCATACTCAGACAACTCTTCAGACTGGTTTGAGCCTTGCCAGTAACGATACACGGTGCCTTGGGCGAGCAGCGAGTGACCAATGGCTAGTTTGGGATTCTCCAGAACCAACGGCCACGACCAGGCCGCTTCGAGCCTGGCGATTTGTCGGAGGTCCTGAACTTTCTGGGTCAATTTGACAAGCTTAGTGTCGACGTCGATTGGTCGGACAAGACCGAGGAGCTCGCCATCGTTCCCAGGACGTGGGCCGAGGATACGAATCTGAAGATGAAGTACGTCAGCAGCAAGGCCGTAGTACCATTATTTGGTCGAAAACATGTATCCAGGAGATGCTCATACCTCGACCAAGTCTACCTTCGCAGGCTTCAGACAGCGTCCCCAAACGAATGGTTTGCGAGACCGTTTGGCTTCGTCGTGCATAGCTTGCCAAAGATATGGTTCGTCCACGTCGTTTCGCTGCGATACCGGGACGATCCGGGTATCTCCTGGCGGCCCCACGCAAAGCAAGACGCAAGACCTGCCACCATCGACTGCCTCGAGCAACGGCGCAAGCGCGGGCAACACTCGATCCCAGCGTGTGTGCGTGGCCTGAGGCGGATCAAGGAAACCGGATTCGTCGTTCCCAATCTGTTCCGCAGCACCACTTTCGGTTTTGTCTGGTAGGGCTGTTGTGCTGGCCGTGTTGCTGCGTGGTAAAGGCTCGGTTGTGAGTCGTGACACTCCTCTGTCTCGCGCGCATCGCGTTCCGGAGTCCCTTGTTGCTAGCTCCTCGTCTTCTGTCATCGCAGGGTCGTCAGCACCTCCGAAATCACACGTTGCGTCCGTAAGATTTGGCGCTCCCGTGATATGATGTGACCGGCCATTGCTACGAGGCATCCGATTCGCCGGAAGCTCAAACAGAGGCAGCTCACGAGGGCGAGTCCCGAGCCTCAGTATCTCGAGTAAGCCGGCCTGGAAATGGGCCAAAAGCCTGTTCTGGTCGGCGATGAGATTGACGGGCTGGTCTTTTCTCTGCGTAACGGAACGGCGGGCGGTACCATGCCGAGTTTGCCAGTGACCCTCCTCATCGTAATGTTCTTGAGGGGTTGATGGCCTTCGCAGCGCCAAAGGTGGACGCTGAGGAGCTGCACACACGTTCATCGTAGAAGCTCCTGCGTCTCCGAGATGCGAGAGCAAGTGGAACATGTCTGCATTTGGCCAGATGAGTCGCTTGCTGTATTAATATCGATTTCTTCGTAGTCGCGACGGGGAGCAGGCTGGAAGCCTAGCGGTCAGCCCAACATGAGATATAAGCGCCGCTTGGCAGGGTCGCCGATGGCAGACCCTCACGCTCACTGGCTATGGCTAACACTGGAGAAAACACGAATAAGGCGTGGGCGAAAGGCGATGAGAACCCCATAGAAATATACAGACTTTTGATTGACGACGCTGACATGCTGTCCCAGGTTATCGGGCCAGGGTTGGCGAAGCTATTTACATTACATCATTATTCTTGTGATGGTACATCTGAGCAAAGCACAACACGCCCATCAGATTCGATGCACGGCGTTCCGCTGGATAAGGAGGTATCGAGTAAGCAGTGTCGACGGCGATGGCTAAAATATTACATGTCGCCCCTGCCAAAGGTTCGTCTCGAAAATGCACCCAGCCCTACATTTGTGGGCAGCAGGATAGCATCTTTGGCCATTTCTGACCTTTCTCGAGATACTCATGCTGCCAGCACGGCGCACTTTGAAGTCTCTGCGTTGATGGATGGTTGCACTGCGATAGACTCGAAGCGGCGGCCTTTGCGAGAGGGAGAAGGTAACGAAAGACGAGCAAGGGGGGCGACGCACAGCCCGCACAACGGAGATCAAAACATTGCGCCATCACACCGTCGTTCCAGCGGGGTCAACCACGGTATACCGATCGCTGATCAAGTGGACAAAATTCGCGGAGCCCCGGCCGCGGCGCTGATAGCTGCTCGGGGGCTTTGCTCCCGAACAGCGCAAATCAGGGATGTACGGCCGGCATCAACGACCTGTATAGGTTGAGAAGCCTGATTGAGCTCTGGGGCCGTCTGGATACGATTCACCTGAGGCAGCAAATCAATCGACCCAGTCGCCTCACCGGTGGTCAAGCGCTCGGAACACTGTCGTGTTCCTGACGAAGCACTCGTCATCCTGTGTGCGACATCCCAGAGCTATGCGAGCTGTGCGTTCATCGCCGTAGCCTTGCATGTCGGCAATGATACGAGCGGCGGCGTTGCAGGACATCTCATGTGGAGATGCCTGAAGGGGATAATATGACTCCGTCGGACGCGGTGGCGTCTGGCTTCTCCGATCGTGCAGGTATGGGGTCCTGGAGCGCTCTTGCAATTTTTGTTGTCTGGATGGGGGCGGCTGACCCGAGCCGTTGAGACTGGCCTCGGCGAGCATCGCCAGCTTGTCCAGCGGCGAGCTTCGCTGCACGTCAGGAGTGGGCGTCAGAGTGAGCACCGGAGGTAATAACGTGTCCCCGAACCTCCTTTTCGTGCCGTTGACCTGGTCGCCTTCGGACTCTGGCGGAAACCTGGATTTGCTGAAGTGTTGCTGCAGCGGCGGGAGCTGCGTTGCCGAATGTTCGACGACGACGGGATTGTTCAGTATGGGAGGGAGGATCGAGGCGTGGGCAGCCGCGGGAGAATTCCGTCTGCCCTCGTCGACTGACCTCGGGTAGCTCTCCATCTTGTTGTTTTCGTCCTCGGTAGGCCTGGCGTAAGCGTCCGATTGTGGGCCACAGATGGGAACAGCAGCAGGTAGAGCTGGAGAACCCTTGCTATCGTCATCCTCGAACGACTTCAAGTACGCCTCCACTTGTTCGGCGGAGACTCCTCTGCTGGCCAGCAGCGACTTCAGCCGCGCGTTCTCGATGGACACGTCGCGGGCGGCCTTCTGCATCTGTACCGTGGCCTCGACACCGCGCTTCTCGTACTCGAGGACCTTTCGCTGCAGTTCGTCGACGTATTCCTTGTGCCGCGCGCGCGACCGTCTCTGGTTGTCCCGGATCCGGATCGCATTGGCCGACTTGTCTGTCTGAAGCTGTTGCTCGAGGAGAAAAAGTCAGCGGATGAAGGGGGAAGCGGGGGGTCTAACGGCACCCGGGACGCTGACGAACAATTTGGTGTGTGCCCGAATCGCTTTGACTCTGACTTACCCGTCCTCGCTTGGCCTTTTTGGCCTGGGGGCCGAAGAGGTCTTGGTAGTCTTGCTCCGACGACATTTGCTGCGCGAGTGTGTGATGCGCGTCCGCGATTGAAGTCCTGGACCGACCGACGATTCCGGGGCGAGCGGGTTGGACACGGCTCCTCGCATTCGCAGGGCGGTGTGAGGGCAGGAAGGCCTGGGAAAGGACCTGCGTCGAATTTTGCTGGTGGTTTGGTGGTGACGAGCAAGAGAAAACGCAAACGTGAATCCGGGCCGATGACTAAGGTAATTTCGTCAATCGTCAATCGGCCAATCCACAGCTGCGCGACTGAGTTTTTTCCCGCACTGCGCCAGCCCAGATTGCCGAATCACAGAGCACGGAGCTGTGGCCGCAGCGGGGCCCAAGCTCCACAGCTCAGAACATGGCGTCTCTGGCTTTTGCTGGCCTGTCACTGCCACAACTGTCACCACCAGGTTTTGCAGGCTCCCAGTCTTTCACCGGCTGCGTCCTGCAATCAGCCGACTTTTCGTGCCGGATCTCCTGCGGGCTCACCCATCACATGAGCTGAATGTCACCATGTGTCACTGAGGGCGCTGGTTGGACTCACCAAGGTCCCTAGGCCCACACAAGATCCATGACGGACGTGGTGTGGTATCCACGCGGCATGCACGCCAAGTTGCAAGGATTCACCGCGCAGGGAATTCAGGGTCTCGTCATCTCTATGTGGGACTCGTGCCAGCATTCAACTCGTGACTTGCTGTTCTTGCTGTGAGATTGGTTGGTCTTTTTCATTTTATTTTACTCTGCCCGGAATGGCTTTGAAGTGTTCGGGTATGCATTTTTTCGTCATTCGAAACCTTCACCTCGGACGCCCTCCATGGCCTGGAGAACACTACTCAGCCAAGCGGGTGACATAGTAAGCAGCGCACTCTGAGCCAGATCCTACCTGAGATACTTATGATATCCCAGGTTTATATCGAAGGGAGAGGTCCCGTTCTAAGTAATTTTGTCGCAGCAACTCGGATGTGCCGACTTTTTTGTCGCCCGCCTGTCATCGTATCAGAATTGGATTCTTACCAGCACCAGGGCTGGTGACTGAAGAAGTCCAAATCCAGTGATTTTGAGAAGCCCCACGACAGACCTGATTGATTCTATCCATCTCTGGCTACGACCTGCCATCACCCAGTCTCCCTTAAACGGATTGCCATCCGGACGCTCGACGGCGCGCGGAAACCGGCCTAGTGGGATACCAACCAGCCATTGAGCAAGGAACGTGAACGCCTCAGTCATAAAGATCTCACTGTGTCTCACTAGACAAAAAAACATCCTGATATCTCTTGACTTCTTTGCGACAGATCATCATGGAGACATGTCCGAGCCCATCACAATTCGCAATTATGAGCTGGCTTGAATGGCCACGATAGGTAAGCCTTCGCATCCAAGAGGCGCGGCAGAAAAGCTACGTTAGTAACTGCACTTGTTCTTCCGACTTGACGTGGATCTTTCTACACAGATCTCTCATTGGAAGTGAATCAGACGATAGAGACATTGGATGTGGCAGTATGCACATGACCAAATATTTCAGCAATATTCAGTGGAAATGTTGAGCTCAAGGAAATTTTATCAAGACACCCTAGTTTTCCGGCAGTCACGAAAGGATATATGAACCATCAATTCATCATTCGTGTTGGTTCAGAGTTATTCTGTTTGAAGCAGCAACATGATCTTGGTCTGGACATGTTTTACAACTCTACCTCTCAGAAAGGCTCAATTGACCTAGCTCCTGTCGCCCACTATTTTGAGAATTGCTGCAGCTTCCAACGGCAAGATTTCGTATAATTTCAATAGAACTCTATCAGATAACATAAACTGTGCATCTCCATGACAACGAATCGATCCGGAAACGTAACTCCTCGAAATGACTGACACGTCATATTACACACACATCTCAACTGTCATCTCAGTTGGCGATGAATGATACTGCGGTAACATGTTCAGTAGTCTCCACCCAGCTTGGGAAACCCCAGGATACCCAAGCCCCTCTTCCGATACGCAATACCCGCGTTGGACAGGATGCCTTGAACACTTTAAAAAGACGACGTCGCTGCCGAATAAGACTACCAAAGGTTGCATGGACGTCCCTTGCCTCGAATAACCGCGCCGTACCTTATGGTCCTAGCGGCCACGGGATCCTGCCCTCGGAATCGACCCATATCAGACTTCTCGAACTCTATCCCCCGAAGCCCTCATCAAGAATGGGACCTGCATCTAATACAGACGAAGCAGGCCAGGGCAGAGACCCTCACTACAGCAAGTCCCCCTTATGTGCAACATCTCAATTACCCCAATCGCCACTCCGCGGCTATTCAAGGCACTCTCGTGGACCTGAGCTCGACCAGACGAAACGCATGCGACCGAAAGCTCGGGTTTGCGCCTCGGCGTCACGGCCTCGCTTGATGAGGCTCTGCGACACTTTCGAGGACCAGATGAAGTGGTCAGGCTTGGGATCGATCAGATGTTTGTCAATCAGGGAAATGCCGCGGAAAAGACAGAATAAGTGC
The DNA here is from genome assembly GCA_036785755.1 of Colletotrichum ledebouriae. NCBI lineage: Eukaryota > Fungi > Ascomycota > Sordariomycetes > Glomerellales > Glomerellaceae > Colletotrichum > Colletotrichum ledebouriae. The sequence continues at coordinate 1,618 of JAVHLU010000831.1, read as the reverse complement.
CACTGATGGCACAGGTTTACTGCTAAACACCGCAAGTAGTCGTTTAGCTCGACCCTGCACAAGATGAGGCCGGATTGTTATGCTAGAATAAGAGGCCCTGGTTCAGCCGAGTCTGGATCCAAGAGCACGCGCTGTGTCCCAACGCGGTTTCTGGGTTCGGTTCAGAAGGAAATCGATGTGGATTTCGTGCACGTTTGCGGGCCTGATATTCGATGACTGGGTGGCAAGAGTCTCGGACCAAAGCGAGCTCAGAGACCTGTTGCGCGCACCTCAAGACCCTCAGGTAGGCCCTCTGCTAGCCACCCGGCGGAGACCACTGAAATATCCCAAAGGCGTCGGTCCCGGAGATGATCTCTACAGCATCTTGAAGAGGGCATATGTCCGTGGAGACGCCCAGGCAACTCCCCACAGAAACAGGACATACCTACTGCCCTCTGAGGATCGCCGTCGACGCTGAAAGCCTTGGCATAACCCCAGACTACAAACGCCCAGACTGCCATCTCACCTTGTCGAGGCAGCTGACGCCCTCATCCAGGCAGGTCGCGTCGAAGTGCTTCTCGTTCTCGCAGCTTGCCCAAACATGTCGAAAACCCGCATTCTTGGGTCCCGAAATGGAGACGTGGTTCGACTCGCTCTTTCTATGGATATATTTGACGACGCGGAGAAATATCTCGTGGCTGCCTTATAGAGCACGGTCGAGGGTGTGCACACAGACAGTCCCTCTGTGCTCGGGATATGTGGTTTTGCAGTCAACATTATTGAAGAGACGGGCGAGCTGTGGGAAGTAGGGTGTGCTGTGTGAGGATTCACCAGAAACAGCTTGAAGACGTGAAATCTATGCAAGTAGAGATGTACTTGATTAACAAGGCAATGCGGCAAGTGCCGGCGAGAGACCTCTACTGGACGAAGTCAATACCATACCGCCGAGTACAAATGAACCGACAGAGCGACTACGAAGATTGCATGACCATCCTTAGCATTACTTACTCTCCGAGCACAAAAAGACCTAGCGTTAGAACAACGCAAGCCAGCGCCTGCGGGAGCTGCAAATTCACATCCCCGGTCAGGCCATTTACAGCCAGAACATGTGCAAAGGTGTCGGGGCAAGCGGCCCTTCTCCATGGTAACCTTTATGTCTGGACAGAACAAGGTCTTTTCCACGCCGTGTGATGAACTAAAACGTAGCAGTAGTTACTTGACGATTTTGATCAGAGCAATACATGGCAATAAGGGTATCGATGAGGCATGGGGTTTGCTGAGGCATCTTGGCGGCTTGGTTTCGGATTGATGGGAAATGCCTGCACTTTCGCTGCTGCACTCAGACAGAGCACTTCGAAGATTCGTTTTTATAATCTCGAACTGCCTATCGAGGTTCACGGTCTCCCACGGCTCATTCTGAGACTTCCACTTCGAGCGGCCCCTTTGCTACGCGGCGGCAGGGTTACGTGGACGTTGGGCCCGGCCGACGCACGTCCGGGCGATCTGGGTGGTGATACTTGCTCGGTTCTCGCATCCCGTACGTCCTGAGACCGCCGTCCGGAGATGGGACGAGGACGAGGCAGGAGGACACGTACCGTTTCGTTGGGGGGGGGGGGGGGGGGGGGGGGGGAACACTTAG
>JAVHLU010000830.1:0-45146 GCA_036785755.1 Colletotrichum ledebouriae | reverse complement strand
TAATAGTAATAGTTATAAAGGTAGAAAACTACGACTATTTACGCTTCGCCTATACCTAATATAAATAACTTTACTTTATTATCTCTTTTATTAATAAGCTTATTAATAGGTTATTTATTAATATACTACTTTATATTTAAGTATTTTAAGGGATACTACGTAGTTAGGCGTTTTTCTAGCTATAGCTATATCTAGGGGGGTATATTATAATACCTTTAGTATCGCCCGTTCCTAGTATAGTATATAACTAACGTTAGCTCCGGAGTAACCTTATTCCGGGGTCGTTCCTCCGACTGTGGTTATAAGCAACCACGTTATAGCCACTCTCGTTATAATAGATTAAGCTCTTTAGTAACCATAAATATGGCCCTATAGGACGTTTCTCAACACCATTCTGCTTCGCAACACGGCCTGAAAGTGCGACATATGACCGAAGCGACCCTGTCAATCCCTCTCGCTGGCGCCGCAGCATTCTTGCTGGACTATCAGCAGCGATTCTCCTCATGTTCCGTTTCTTTCAGCAGAGCCATCATCTCGCGCTCCAGGACCTGGAGTGGATTGAATGATTCCGCCTCTCGCCTCAGTTCCTGTGCCCTTCTTCGGTATCTGCCGTCTTCCAAGATCTTGTTGATCGCCGTGACGATCTCCTCCTGACTCGGCTTTCCGCTCCGGATGCTAATCGCACATCCCGCCGTCTCACCTCGCAGTGAAACTTCGATCTTGTCCTCCGAGTCTCCTGCTAAGACCATCGGCACACCGTTGGTGACGCCATGGGCGAGAGCACCGTACCCACCTGTCACGGCAAACACATCCGCAAACTCAAGAGCCGCGTCGTAGAGGAAGTAGTCAACTACTCTGGTGTTCAGAGGTAGGGTTTCATCGTCCTCGAGCCTCAAGTCGTCACGATCGACTAGTCCTCGAACGGTAGGAAGAATCATGTCGTCGTATTCCTGTACCATGGTGCCTTGGGCGACGAAAACCACCCTCTTTCTTTCTTTGCCTGCCTTCTTGCTGTTGGCAATAATCTCATCCCACCACGGCGGGTATATATACCCCTCGGGAATTTCCTTGCGAGGCAGCGTTCCACCAAATCTGAAGTTATCCGGCCAATCGGACCTCGGTAGCTCCAAGGCGGGAATGCACATCTGCAAAGTCGAGTCGTGACATGCCCAGCTTGCATCCCAGAGGCCGTGACGAATGACCCGAGCGTGATTCCCATAGACCGAATCAATAGGCCTTGTCGTTCCGCAGACGTACTGAAGCACATCGGCCAACTTGTCGAATGTTTTCTTGCACGTTCCCTCGGCAAACAGCCTGGCGATGACGATGTTGCGCATTCGTCCAGCTTCCGAGCCGTCCACAGGCAGTCCGAACCCGAATGGTCCCGTGTCCACGCTGGTCCACATGGCAGGCATGATGCTTACACCTATCGTGGGTGGCAACTTCGTGTAACCTTTGGGCAGCTCCGCACCCAGCTTGAGTGGCACAATCCCGCTGAACATGGATTCGCAGAGGATGACGACTTGACGACTGGGATCGCGCTCACGAAGCGTCTCGAGAGCGGATCGAACCGACTCCAGTGCTGATGGAATGGAGTTTACCCAGAGCTTCTCATGAATCCAAAGAAGCTGAGGTGTCCCCCTAGGTACGTGTACGAACTCGGAGAAAAGTCGATGAAGAGATCAGTCTCGCTGTGGCAGTTGATAAATCCTTTGTGGGGAAGGAAGGCCGCGCCGCTGCTCTCGATTTGTCCACTGTAGCCATCGGATGCAAGAAAAGAGACGTCGTAACCTTGGCGAACGAGATGTTGCGTAATCTGGAGCATTGGATTCATGTGTCCTATAGCCGGGGAGCAAAGGATGAGAACCAAACAGTTCTTCCTGCTATCAGTTGTTGAATCCATAGTTAGAGCTGAACGAAGGCTGAAAGGCGTGTTCGCGCTGCTGTCTTGTTTGCACACGAGAGATGTAAGTTCAAATCGAGCTCCTTTATACTGCCTGCCGGTCCCGGTCCCCATCCGGCGTATGTCAAAACATCGCCACCCGGACGCCGAGAGAGTCATCGGCCGTGGGTCCACGGCGTCCCGCAAAGTGTGACCCAGCCAATCGATCGTCGTCCGATCCGTGTCAACGGGTTGATGCCCCGCCGCCCGTCCGGCTTCTTTGGTTGCATTTGTCGCTTTTCGTCGTTCGTCTTAACAAACCCACAATGTCAGAGGTGAACATGATCTCAGCTTACGCAAACTTTCTTGGCGATGCCACCGTTCTTGATTGGTTCCAAGTCCGAGTCCGTCAGGAAGTTTCGTGCTTCAAGTTTTAGCAAATCACTAATGTGAGAATGATTTTTTACTATTCATATTCTCGAGCTGATCGACTTTCGCTAGTCACGGCTTTCTCATCTGCTTTCTTTTGGACTTTGTGACTTAAACGAGAGGATACTAATCCGCCACAAAATCGCTGACCAACCCGGCCAAATAATGAAGCTATCACCAGATGTTTCAGTTGTTCGTTTTAATCTTTCCGCACAAATGCGAGCATTCATGGCTGACTAATCAATCAGCCAAGCACGCCATTGATGCCAAGGTACTGCTCATCCAAGTTTCTCTGCTCACCCTCTTATCTTTCTCCTCGACAACCTTATCTTTGACAGCGAGGGGGCCGGGGCTGGGCGGCAATCACCTCGGCTGTTGATCTTCAGTCCCGGCGGTCTGGAACTTCTTGGTGCGACTGGCATAGAAATGAGGGCGATGCTTCCAATCAGGGTCTCTATGGCGTGCTCCGCGTCTAACGTCACCCACCAAAGGGCTATGTGTGATGCCTGCGGCTTCCCATAAATCTAAAGCCAGAATTCCTGTATGCGTTGATCCAGCTTCCCTTTCTGAGTGTTCGGGCTCGAAAATTCGCAGTTCTGATTTTGCCGTCACGATCAAATAGTTATGTCTGAGTCGCGCCAAAAAGAAGCTATCACGACATCGGTCAACATGACTATCAAAGAAGATTCTCCCTCCGATAAGGGGCAGGCCATTCAGGAGCCAGAGAAAGTCAACAGTATGGACTATAGGTGATTGTCCAAAGTGTACATCGCTGACCTGCTTGTAGTGAAGTGGTATCGTTCACCATTTTACAATGCGACGATTCTGGGCATGTGCAGCTTCGCCGCCCCCGGCCTATGGGGGGCCATGAATTCCCTTGGCGCCGGTAAGAAACACCGCTTTGTAGTAAAGCTGGCTGGAACTGACAAATTCCAGGCGGTGCTCAGGAGCCATATCTTGTCAACACAGGAAATGCTCTCACATTTTGCCTCATGATCGTATCATGCTGGCTCACTTCTTCGATTGTCAAGTATATCGGTATCAAAGGCGCTCTTGTCATTGGCACCATCGGCTTCGCCCCGTACAGCGCCGGCCTGTACCTCAATAACCGATATGGCGTCGAGTGGCTTGTCATTCTTGGTGCAGCCTGCTGTGGCGTCTCAGCTGGGATTTTCTGGGGTTCGGAAGCCGCAATCGCCATCGCCTATCCAGAGCCACGCAACAGAGGCCGCATGGTCGCATACTGGTTGACATGGACTAGAGTCGGCCAGATCATGGGTGGCGCTATCAACCTCGGCCTCAATGCCGACCGGAGCGGAGCTGGCAAGGTCTCATACAAGGTCTATCTCATCTTCATCGCACTCCAAGCTTGCGGGCCGTTCGTGGCGCTGCTCTTGAATAGTCCATCCAAGGTCCAGCGAAGCGACGGAAACCCGGTCGATCTTGAGATCTTTGACCACCCGTGGGATGAGATCAAGGCCACTACAAGGACATTCCTCAAGCCCAAGTTCTTGCTGCTCGTTCTGTGGATCGGCCAAGGAGTTTACTCCGAGTCAATCTTCTTCACCTACATTGCTCTCTGGTTCTCTGTGAGGGCCCGAGCCCTCGGGTCATTCTTGTCTGGCGTCGTGGCAGTCATCTCAGGCAACCTTCTCGGGATATGGCTCGATCAAAACCAGGTCGCCCTCAAAAGGCGAGCTCGCTGGGCTTTTGCTGTCATCATGGCCACCCAAGGCGCGTGGTGGCTCTGGCTGACCATCAATGTGACCGAATACCGTAGAACGCAACCTATCTTTGACTGGAGCAATCCTGGGTTCGGCAGAGGCTTTGGTGTCTTCATCTTCCTCGTTTCTGGGTTTTAGCTCAATTACAACTTCGCGTTCTTCATCATTGGCCAGATCTCGGAGAGTCCGCAGGAGACCATCCGACTCTCTGCGCTCCTTCGTGGTACTGAGTCGGCTTGGCAAGCCCTCAGCTATGGTCTCAATGCTATTCCCATTTTCGCGGTCGTGGGCGGTCCGTACATCAACTTCGGTCTGTGGGGCGCATCGATCCTTCCCGCGTGGATGGTCGTCAAACATCTTGGCGCCACTGCTGAGAAAGATGATTCAGAGATTGCTTGTCAAAGCGAGGCGGTAAACATCAAGGAATGAACTCTTCTCAAAGATATAGTCGGTGTTATGTTTCTCTAAAGAAGAACGTACGTTGATAGTTGCGTTTGGTCTCAACTGAGCTAGTATACACGCATAGCATCGAATTACCCTCAAATAAGTTCTTTAAAACTGAACATGAAGCTCCGTACTATGCACTAGGTACACACAAAGTATTTGATTAAAGAGTTGCGTGTCACCGGAATGATGTCTTACCTGAAACTTTCGTGGCTTTGAAGTAACGGAACCTTGTGAGAGAAGACCCAGCTCTTGACAACCCCGAACAGATAGGCTCACTTGTGCATGGCAACAGGCAGTCATCCGATGCCAATTCTAATCGAAAGACTCAAGAGAGAAGACCTGATTTGTCTATTTGAAAAGTTAAAAGGGCAAAAACATCTCCATTCGCCGTTGCGCCACAATTCAAGTCTCGCTCATTCAGGGGACATTCAAGTGAGGATCATGCTCTGGCGCAAAAGAATAGTAGAATGGACGCCTTGAGATGTCATCTCTGATTCGGCCGACTTAGGCGCTGATTCTAGTGCACCTTGTTGTTTAAGTTGTCGCATGCAGCAGGAAGCTCTCCGGCTATAACCTGACTCGTGCCCTTGCAAGGCGTGTCTACTGAGTACTCCATATGTATACTTTAGTAGCTAAAAGCATAGCGGAACAAGCGACATGCGCTCAAATAGAAATTGAGGCTTACCCTCGTCGGCCCGTTTTAGCTGGGGAGAGGTCAAAATTAAGTTCTCTGACATCGGATGAGGAAGGGCAGCCTTAACAGTGCCGCGGCTGAGCAATGCCGATTTAATTAGAACAATCTCGCCTCGGGGCTTCCAATATAGTGCCTCCCCCTCGAAGGTGGAGAACTCGTATATCGGTACTTCTATGACAGCAGATTGAGCCAGAAGTTTACACGTAGGCTTTTTCTGCTCTTTGCACCCGTGCTTTTGGCTCAACTTCTGCACCTGACAAGGACTCTCCATGGAGACATTGAACGTAGATACGCAACTTCAGCCCTGGCATCAGACAATCGGGAAGCCTTTGCCGGTATCCGTCCTAGTTCGACCACGCTATTAGCAGTCACACATGGAGTCCAAGTCGTTCATCCAACTCAATGCATGGCTGGGAGCCTTCACACTGCCCTGTAAGGGTACGTCACAGTCGGAAATTATGGTCCCGAAATATCCGTCGAAGAGCGCGAACGACAGGCTTACGTAGACCCCAGCGTGGTTTCGAATGATATAAAGCCATTGGCGTTTTTCCTTCCAAATGGGCTTCGATTCATCATCACCATCGCTCTATTCAGCATAAGCCTGCCTTCTTCTCGGACTCACGCTTTTCTTCTCGGATCACAACTCTCACTCCGGTCACTATCACGTAAGCATCGATACCCGAATCATTTCTCTTTCTTAACAACGCTTTCACCATGGTCGCCCGCTCCATCATCATCCTCGCCCTTGGTGCTCTCGCCTCGGCCCAAAACTTTGAGGGCTTCCCCGAAAGCATCACATGCAAACAGAGTTCCGGCGGCAATGCCAGCGTCTCTAAGGCTGAGATTGAGGCAGCAGTTGCTGGCCCTGTTGGCCCGAAAGGAACCCTCGAAGACAACTCTGCTTCCGATGTGGCTTCAGGAAGTTGTTCGACCCTTCATGGAATCCCACTGTACTCGGTAAGCTCTAAGCGGATTTTCTGTTTGGCTCACGCTGTTGAGGACGCATATCAGGTTCGCTGTGCTAACATGGTACTCATAGGTTGGAGTTGAGAATAAAGCAACAGTCGGTTTTGCCTATGACAAGGCAAATAACACATACCACTTCTGTTTCTCTCAAGGAGCCGTTGATGCCACTGGATTCCCGTCGGCGTGCAGCACTTAGAGGAGGACCTACCACGGAATGAAAGCGGCGGATCTGAGGAGTGATCTACTTTGGCGAGGCGCATTCGTCGACGGATCTGAATTTCCAACGTCTTCAATGCCACTAGAACGAACAAGGCTTACATTCGGACTCGAGCCCTATAAAGATTGTCCTTCATTGTATGAGTGCTTGTCTAGTTTCGCAGCTATTTCATCCCAACACAGAGTAAGAGCGAGTTTGATCATACAAAGTAGAGGATGAATGTTATGGAATGCTGGCAATCGTGAACGTTTCGGTTTGGGCAAGCGTACGGATGGGTATTTGAAGTATTGTGCCAAGTGAGACCAAAACCTTATTTTCTTGGCAAGAACATTCTCAAGTAGTGAGCGTTGTTTGATTCCGCCAAAACTTTCGGCTTGAAACGTACCTCATTGTCTGAAATGCAAATAACCACAGTCGCGTGAGTCGCGTGGATCGCATGAGTTGAGACACCACCAGCAGCTGTGAAAGCAAATTTCTTTTTGTATCAGATATCATTTTCTTTCCAAGAAGGTAGACATAATGGAATTGCGGCCTCTTGACGCTGGACCCATCATGACAGACACCTTCCTAATCAAACCATGATAGCCGAATGCCGAATACGAAGGTTTTAAGAATGATCCTGCCCCATCAAAGCTCCCAACTTTCAAAGGTCCATGCTCATCCAGTTGATGTCTCACAAAATGAAGCCTGAAAAGGTGTTCGCCAACTTTGGCGTTCTGGCCATCACGACAATTGCTGCCGCACAGGAACGATGCGCCTCGGTTCATCCGGGCCCTGAAGCTATTGATGCTGTTTCAATGTTGCAAGCAGCACACCGTGCCGAGGGATACGCCGCTACCTTTCTGGACAAAAGGAGATCGGGGCTGTTGATTCCAACTTATCTTCATGTCGTAGAGGATGAAGCCCATGCAGGTTTCATCACCGACAAGATGATAGGCGACCAGGTATGCCAGCGTTTCAACAACAGGTGCGCGTTTCTGATTAGTCCTACAGATGAGAGTTCTGAATGAGACTTTCGCACCACACAACATCCAGTTCGTCGTAAAGAACAGAACGCACACTGTCAACGACGACTGGACCCGTCAAGCCCGCATCAAGGAAAAGGCAGAGGCCCTCCGACAAGGCGGGTACGACGAGCTTAACCTGTACTTCGAAACGGGTTTGATGACAAATCCCAACTCCGCGACGGGTATCTGCAGTTTTCCGGTCGAAGACCCTTGGAATACGGGGATCAACGGCACTTCTTGGTATACTTATGACGGCTGCCACGTGAGTGCGGGAACGATGCCTGGGGGCCCTGGAGTCCCCTGGGACCCAGAGGACAACAAGGGCAAGACCGCAACGCATGAGGTTGGTCATTGGTTCGGCCTTTTCCATGTTTTCGAGGGTTTCGACTGCGACGGCGAGGGTGATTACATCGACGATACGCCTGTGACTCAGGTTGCATCTGTTGGGTGTCCTGTTGGGCAAGATTCCTGCCCTGATCAGCCTGGACTTGATCCCATTCACAACTACATGGACTACTCGAAGCACGATTGGTAAGTTCGAGCACATCTTTGCGAGTTTTATTGAGAAACGTCCTATAGTGCTATATTTATAGTTACTAAAGAGCTTAATCTATTATAACGAGAGTAGCTATAACGTAGTTGCTTATAACCACGGTCGGAGGAACGACCCCTGGAAAAAGGTCGCTCTAGAGCTAATATTAATTATATACTACGCTAGGAATAGGTAATACTAAAAGTATTATAATATACCCCCCTAGATATAGCTATAGCTAGAAAAGCGCCTAACTACGTAGTATCTCTTAAAATACTTAAATATAAAGCGATATATTAATAAATAACCTATTAATAAGCCTATTAATAAAAGAGATAATAAAGTAAAGTTATTTATATTAGGTATAAGCGAAGCGTAAATAGTTATATTTTTCTACCTTTTAACTATTACTATTATTATTATAATACCCTTTATTTACTAACTCTTACTAATAGTAGTAGAATCTATTATCTCTTATTAGCTTAAGTAGGGTAGCTACTATTATATTAATTTTAAATAAAATAACCTAGCTACCCTCTTACCTTATTAACTCTTCCCTATATATAATATAATAACTATATATATATCTAACTTTAGTCCTAATAATAACCTTATTATATATACGCGTATATGCTTATAATATATAACGATCTTAAAGCTATTATAATATATTAACGTATTTATAAATACCTCCTAAAAAGAAGACTAGTTAGGCTATAGCCCTTAAGAAGGCGCGCGCTACTAAAAGTAAGAGTAAAGCTAGGGGTAGAGGGGTATACCCTCCTCCCCTAGAGAGTAATAATAAGGTTATATATATGTTATTCCTTCTTATTATTAATATATAGTATATTAATATATTATATAGCGAGTATAAAGAAGTAGAAATAACTTATAAGGAGTAGCTCTAAGGGTAAGGGTTTATAGCTTAAGAGGCCCTAGGGTTACCCTCCTAAGTAGTTTAAGAGGATAGCTCCTAGTAAGTTATAATCCTTTTATTATTATAACTATATATTAGAATATTACTAACCTTATTATTATTATAATCCCTAAGGAGATAGATAAGGAGGAGGGTATTAATAAGGGTAATTTAAAGCCTCCTCTTAGCCCTCCTCCCCCTAGTAGAAATATAGAAGTAGAGTAAGTACCCCTATTTAATAAGCGCTACTTTTAATATATTTTAAATAAGCTCTTAGGCTTATTAAATAGAAAGTACTCGCTTAGTATAATAAGTAAGTATAACTACTATTATAAGAGTAAGGTACCTTATTAATAGATAAGCGCCCCTATTATTATTATAGCCTGCTAATATACTAAAACTAAGACTTTAGATAACCTAGTAATTAGAAAGATAAGGTTCTATATACGCTTTATTTTTATAACTATCTTCTAATATAATATATAAACCCTTACTTATTAGAGAGCTATGCTCTATAAGGCTATTACTATTTAAAAAGAGGAGATTATAGTAATAAAGAAGGGTAGTAATAATAAGGGTTTAAATAGGGCTTTTATAATAATAAGTAGTTCTAGTATATATAGCGTTATCGCTCTATCTCCTGCCCTAGTTCTATTTAGAACCCTAGTAGTTAGCGTGGGTATACCTATACCTTATTTACTTACTAGTAATATAGCTACTATAGTACGCTATATAGTTAATAGTCTTATTAATATATATTTACTAGAGGTATTACTACCCTTATATAATATTCTAATAGATTAGTATAAGTAAATCCTCTAAGGTTAGGTAGTAGAAAATTAGCGTTTTAGGGTAGCCCTTCGGGGTATATTATATTCCTTTACTTCTATAGGAGCGACTTTAGGCTCCCTAGCTAGTAAGCTATAAATTAATTAAAAATTAAGCGCTACTAGCCCTCTTATACTTATTTAAAGTATCCCTTGTTTATTATAATTATTCTTTATATATCCTTTAGATTAAGGAGTGAATAGAACTATTTAAATTTCTTATAATTAAGAACCTTTATAAGACTATTAGCTAGTATATTATTCGTTAGTATATATACTATATTAAACGATCCTCTAGTATATTCTTATTATAGCTATATATTCTAAATATTAATATACTATAGCTTAGTTAAGATCTATTCCTTTTTACTTATTATAAGACGAATTATCTATTAGTTATTATAATAAATCTTCTAGATATTACTAAGTTTGAGAGCGATATCCCTAAATAGCCTCTAAAGAGTAATAGTTTCCTTAGCTATATATTTAAGGCTTAGAAGCTCTACTTCTATTATTAATATTATAACTATAGCTTATTAAATAGCTTTCTATTAAATTAGTCCTCTAAAGAGCGAGATTATATACCCTTAAGATAACTTCTATATCTCCTTATTATTTATAAATAAAGCGTCGCTTATAATTAGTAGTACTTATCTACCCCCGAGTTACTAAAGTATATTATAAGGTAATAAGTATAATATAAGTACTATATAACCTAGTTAGTAATAATATAGTAATAAGGAGCGGGATTTATTAGGAATCTTAAGAGTATAGAATATATAAAAGCGATATTAGGTGAGATTATAATAGTAATATAAAGTATAGAGCTAATCTTCTCTTAGAAACTCTTTACCTCTAATAATATTATTACTATTTTACTCTTTAGGAGTAATAAGTTTAGAAGGGGGGTTACTAGCGCTCTTAAGTTAGGTAAATCGAACTTCTTTATAACCTACTTAATATATTAGTTATAAGAAAGGTATATCTTTTATATAGCTTAGTTATAAATAACTCTAATTCTAAGATAGTACTTAACTAGGCTTTATTTTTTTTAACTTATATACTTCCTTTAGGCTAGTAATTACCCTTTATACTACTTCTTTATAGTTCCTATAAAATAGGATAAAGAAGTTATTTATATAGAAGATAATAAGGACCCTCTTCTTAGTTAACTAGAAGAGATATAGGTCTTTACTTATAAGTATAAGGCCTAAACGCTAAAGGGTTAAGGAGAACTCCTTATATTAGAGTAGTAGTATATCCCTTAGCCTATAGAGCGCGTAGCGTAGTTTAATATACTTCCTAGGCTACTTAAAGCTATCTAATAACTTATAAATAATTAGGTCTTTATTTAGATCCTAAGAGGTATTTAGGAATATATTAATAACGTTAAATTATTTAACTTCGAGGTTAAATTATATAGTAATTACTATCGCTACCCTAAAGGTATTAGTAGCGAGGGTTATTATATAAGTTTATTTAAGAGGCGACTTCTCTTACTAATCGCCTTAAATATAGATCCTTGCTTTATACTAGTTAAGGATATTATCCTTATTAAATTTATAAGTAAATACCTATTTTAAAGGGATTAGTATCTTTATTATTATCTCTTAATTAATAATATACTATATATCTATCTACTATAATTTACCTATCTTAACCTTAGCTACTTCTTTAAAGCGAGTTTAGAGCGCCTATAGGAGGTTTAAAAGTTCTTTCTATAAGTAAGGTAGCTTAATAAGGTTATTAGTAGTAAGATATTTATAGATTATTATAGTTATATAAGCGGGTTTTATACTATAAATAGTAGTATAAACGTAGCTATAGAGCGTATAGTACCCTATATTAGCTTTTAAAAAAGCCTTCTACTAATTAGGTATAAAAGTCTTAAAGAAGCTAGATACCCGCTCCTACTCTATATAATATTAGAGTAAAAACTAGTAACTAGAGCGGGATTTGCTTTCCGCTATTCCTAGTTATAAGTTACTAGGTAGTAGATTATATAGTTATTAGCTTTAATAAGTTTAGCTATAGCCCTCCTAGTTATATACCTAGTTAGACCTCTATTTAGTATTAGCTCTCTCCTCTCTATCCTAATATAGTTATATTAGTAGATTTAAGGGCTTACTATCTAAAGGTTTATTCTTATTACTCTTACTTACTTTAGAAATATATTATAAAATAGGGAGTAGTTTAATTATAATATAGTCCTTAATCCGTTCCCCTTTAGAATTAACTTCCCTAATAGCTTTATATATATAGTTTATTTCTAATATATATACTATACCTACTACTCTATCTATTAGAGCTAGGCTTTTATCTAGCTCTAGTATAGGATTAGGGGATAATAGCTACCCCCTCTTCTAACTTACTTATCCCTTTAGAAGTTTTAGGATTCTTCTATTTAGAGACTTAGTTATAGGAACGAGGGTTAATATAAGTAACTATTTAGTTATAAGTATTAATATAGCTTTATTCTTATCTATAATACCTAGGATCTAAAGTTCAAAGTCGACTTATAATATAGGCTCTTTAATCTCTTCTACTATCTTATAGATAATATCTTCTAGAATAGCCTCTTTTACTTTATCCTTTATATAGAAAGTTTATTTATTAAATATTATATTCTATATAATAATAACTATTTATAATATAGGGATCTAGACCCTATATAAGTTATAGGCGTTTAGAACGTATCCTACTAGGTATTTAATATATCCCTATAGTACTACCTTAAAGTCTCTCTTATTAATTCCTCTCTCTTATTCCCTCTTAAGGGGGTATATATAGTAGCTATAGGTATATATATATCCCTAGTAAGGGCGAAGGTTATTAGTTAGGGCTGCTCTATTATTAGGTTATTACTAGTAAAAGTATTAGTAGAACTATTCCTCTTTAATCTATAGTAGCGAACGCTAGTCGTAGCGTTTAAGTAAGCTTATATTATAAAGCGTTATTGCTATTAGTACTATCTTAGCTTATAGTTTTATAAGTAAGCTAGCTATAGTAAGTATCTTAATTATTCGAGTTATAACTTCCTAACTAGCCTATTCCCCTCTACTATTTAGTTCCTTTATATATAGAGGGGTTATTTTAACCTCTATTCCTTCTATATAGGTCTAATCCTTAAGTCCTATATAGCTTATAAGTAAAATTACTAACCTCTGGATATCTTATTTAATTTTATAAATAGAAAGTCCCTTCTATTAAGATACCTATTGCTTAAAAGTATATAGAGCGAGTATAATACTATTATAAGTCTTATTAATATATAGAAATATAAAGAGCTAACTAATATATTTATCCTTAATAATAAGGAGCTACTAGTTCTAGTTAAAGCCTTTAGGGTAGTTAAAAAGATCCTATGCGATCCTATAGTAAGGGTATATTACTTTATCTTTTAACGTTTATCTTAAAATTACTTATTTAGCGTATATAACTATATAGTATTAGTACTATAAGCGCGTTAGGCTTTTAATCCTTACCCCCTAAGTAGTATATACTAGCTGCTCTAGAGCCTTGGGGCTAAGGTACCCGCTTTAGAGGTACTAAAGTATTATATTATTACTCCGGTCTAGTAGTAATATAAAAGAGGTATACTTATATATTATAAGTATATAGTTTATATTATTAATAATAGTATTAATACTTCGGGGGATCTACTTAGGAATAGAGTATAAGGAACGAGGCTTATATTTAAGGAAAGCGAGTTTTGCCTTCTTAATAAGTTTCTTAATTATAACGCTATTCTTATAGGTTTTAAAGCGAAGTATATAGTTATATCCTAAGTACTAGATACCTATTTTTTAAAGTAGCGCTTTAGAGATAATATTAATATAAAAATTCTCTATATATCCTATATTATAAAGTATAAAGTCCTCTATATTTATACCTTCTAAGCTATTAAGAGTATTCTTAATAATTTATATACCCTTTATAATAATTAAGTATAAAGCTATTCTAGAATTAACCTATTCTCTTTTATAATACCTAATTAAAGAGGGGATAAGTAGGGACTTATTATTTATAAGGTATATCCCTCTATAGTTATCTAGGACTATAGACTTATATATTATATAAGGTCCTAAGTAGGGGGTTATAAAAATATTTAGGTGCTCTTTATCTAAGTTAACTATATTATTCCTAACCTCGTTTAAGAGGGCTATATAGAAAGTAACTATTACTATATTAATAGGGTAGCTTAGGGCTATATTAGATTTCTTAGATAAACCCTTATTACCCCTCTTATTATTTTAGTAGTTTTTACCCTTATAAGGTATAGCGCGTAGCTAGCCCTTATAAGTAAGTTCCCTATAACGATTAGTAAAGTATAGGTTATTATTTAACTAGTTATAGATCTAAGCTACTTATATATCTATTACTAATATATAAGGGCCTTTTTAGTAATATCTAGTTAAGGTAGCTTCTAAGTAGTTATAATTAATACTTAGCTATTAATAGCTCGACTTATATAAGTACTATTTACTACTAGATAAGTTACTAGTTATAGGAATACTTAATAGGTTAGCCTTATTTATATAGCTAGCTAGCGTTATAAAAACCCCTATGCTTTATCCTTATAACCTCGAGTAGAGTATATCCTTATATAAGAGGTCCTTAAATATATTAATATATTAGTTTATATTAGAAATTAGTATCCCTACTTACTCCTATTTAAGGATATTTATAATTTCTATATTAGCTTAAGTAAGTATAAAGTAATAACTTATTACTTAAAGAAAAGTTTTTAAAGTAAGGGTATTACTTACCTTAGGAAGCTTAAGTTAAGTAGTATAGAAGTAAATACCCCTAAAGTCCTTAATCTAGGCGTTAGGATTAATACTCCTATTTACCTTTTCTAGGATTTAGATATACTCTTCTTAAATAGTAATAAGGGTACTAGCCTCACTTAGAGTATAGTAATATTTAAGATTAATAATAAGGCTATATAGGGTTATATCCCCTTTAGCGAGAAGTTCTATATATATAAGTATAATAATATTATAAGTAATAGTCTCTATAATTAGATAATTAATCTATTTAAACTCCTAATTCTTATAGGTTTATTTAAACTCTTATATAATAAGTAAATAAAAATACTTTAAGTATTATTCCTATATACCTATAGTATTCTTATTAATTATAACTAGGGTAGTTAGAGGTTAAAAGGGGTATAATTTATTTATCTATATTTTAATAATAAACTTAGGAGTAGTCCTAGAAGTAGTATTAGAAGTAGCCTCTTCTAGAGCCTCTTAGTTAAGTAGAGTAATATATTAATTATAAGCGCTCTTCTCTTATAAGTACTAAGTATTAATATCCTAGTTTTACTTAGTAATATATAAGTTAAGAGTTAGAGTTTCTAATAAAGTCTTACCTAGGTATAAAGATCCCTTAGGGTTATTTAAGTTAATATACTTCTAGATTCTAATAGCTTAAGCTTTAGCTTAGATTATAATATACTAAGTAGTAAAATCCCTATATATAATTAGCTAGTATAATATTATAATAGTAGTAATAGAAGATATTATAGTTAAGGTTATTTAGAAATAGAGGGTTTATAGTAATAAAGGATAGTATATAATAAGGAGGAAAGAAAGAATAGGAGAGAGGAAGTTTTAATAAGTATTTTTAATAATAAAAGCTTATTTTAAAATAGTAATTAGAGGTCTAGTTAGAGCTAGGCTTATAACTATTAAGAAACGTCCTATAGTATTATATTTATAGTTACTAAAGAGCTTAATCTATTATAACGAAAGTAGCTATAACGTAGTTACTTATAACTATAGTTAGAGGAACGACCCCTAGAAAAAGGTCGCTCTGGAGCTAATATTAGTTACGTGCCGTGCTAGGAACGGGCGATACTAAAGGTATTACGACAAGTTTCAAACTCTCTGACTAAAGCCGATTAGTCTATCCGAGTTCACTCCGCTGCAGGAAGAGAGAATGTATCAATCCTTCACCACACTGAGGTTAGGGAGATGACGAAGCATGGACCAGAAGGAGGAAAATCTCTGTT
This sequence comes from Colletotrichum ledebouriae, assembly GCA_036785755.1. NCBI lineage: Eukaryota > Fungi > Ascomycota > Sordariomycetes > Glomerellales > Glomerellaceae > Colletotrichum > Colletotrichum ledebouriae. Next base: position 29,486 of record JAVHLU010000830.1, on the reverse strand, counting down.
TTGGAACAATTAAATTATTGTGGTCATTCAGATGTAGAGACATCTTTATGTCTTTGGGAGCTGAGACACGTTCTCCATGTTCATTTCGCAATGCCTAGCTCATTGGCTTCCGTCAGACCCTTTATCTACGGGTTGAAATCACTCCAAGATCCATATATCAAGTCGCTGACGACTCAACTCATCATAGTGCTTGGGGAATCACTCATTCGTGAGCCACTGTTTTCGGCTCCTTGGACAATCAATCACTAGTCAGCTCTGGCCAGCATCATGGCCTTTATCGAGGTTCCATTCTCCAGCACAATCGTTGCCTCGCTGAGAAAACGCCGGTACTTGAGCCAGACATGTGCAGTGCTCAAGAATCGTCTCCTTGCCAGCTTCGCACCTTCCTCCTTCACGGTTGTAACTTCTTTTCTCTGCAGCGCTTTTCTCCACTCCATGCCCGCGACCGATACATTTCTTCCGCTTCGAATCCAATCCGCATAACCAAAGAAACAATTCACAACTCTACGACTAGGCCAAACACCCACCATCATCTCCATTTTACATAGATGGAACTCAAGAATTCTCTTTTTACAACGAAGTAGCGTTCTACACCACTCAACATCCCCAGGACCCCATTTTCTCGCTCGAGTGTGAACGAGTTCATAAGCATCCCGCAACCAGAACACGAACAAGACGACGTTGCAAAGCCCTTGACCAGTCGCAATCATGGAATATATCGCCCCTCAAACCATCAGGATTGCTCGATTCGCTCGCGAGGCCACTGCAATTGAAGATGATGTCGACGATGGTCACGTCAAGGGCTGGTTGACCAAAGTCACTCTGAAGGAAAAAGGCAAGAGCACACCTTGGGTCTTGCGGGTCCTTCCTGCCCACGCAGAAGAAGTCAACACTGATCATTCAGGCACTCTCTGCCCTTTGCTCAACTCCCGCAACGTCGGCTGCATCAACGGAATTGCCTTGCTCGAGACAAGTGTCGCCATCTCTTCTCTCGGCGAAGACCGGCCGGAGTTCCTCTACCGTGCGGTTCACGGCGGCCAGCCATGCGGCGGTATCACTTCGAGGCTGAACCGGGGTAGCGACGACGTCTTCTTCCATCATCATCTCCGGAGACACTTGAGCTGGATAAGCCGCGAGCCAAGCCCCTTCCTTTCAGCAACCATCAGTTTCAAGAAAGCTATCCGAGTCGCCTGTATTTACGTTGCTAAGGGCTGCAGCGATGTTCGAATCATCAAGTTCAAGACTCGCGGCGCCGGTTGGGACCACGAGAAGCAGCGAATTTGGGAGCCTCGGAAGCTGGTACACATTCTCAGTCCCCGGGACGACCGCAAATATTTCGACCATGAGCTACTCATTGAGCATTCAATCCCAGGCGAGAGTATCACCAAAACATACGAGTGGGAGGAAGACCAGCATCGATTGGATCCATCCGGCAAGAAACTTAAATACGCCCTGGCAGTTCGAGAGGCGAGAGACGCTGCGAAGAGGATGCGACAGAGGAAAGCCGTTGAAGCCCGTGAAGCCCGCGAAGCCAAGGAGAAAAGTGCGGCAGATGACAAGGCTAAGGAGGATGAGGTGTCAGGCAACAGGGTCAACAAGAATGGTGCAGAGCTCCGAGAAGAGGCAGACAGAGCAGTCAAGAACGACGACATGAATATTCTGGAGATGAAGAAGCGGACTGCCGACGCTCTTAGCGATCACACAGAGCAACAGCAGGAAACGGGAGACAAGGCCCGGAAGCGGTACAAGATCAGCGACAAGCTCACGTATCACCAACGCATTTGAACGGGACGGATCACTCCAAAATCATCAGGCGGGAATTTCTGGCAAATTGATTTAATGGGCGCTGAAGTATGGTTTGATCAGGTTACCGTGGTCGCAGTTGGTGGATGAAAGGCATCGAACTTGCCACATACAGAGGGAGCTTTATTAGATGGTTTTTGTTTTTTAATATCTAGGTTCATGTTTCCATCGAAGATCCCATCCAGCAGATAGAACCTAGTTATCACAGATGTCCAAAAGACAGACGCGTATCCTCAGTCCTAAGATATTTCAAACTTTCTCAGCAGCACTAAGAATCATCCCCCTCTCCAACAAGTACAAAAGTGTCTTCCTCCTTTCTATCAATGAAAACAGCATGTCCGAGAGCCTCTTTGAACTCGTTTCTTCCTTTTCGCAAGATTTCGTTCTCATTCTCCATCTCCTTCATCTTTTCCTCCAAGGCCGTCTTTTTCGCGTTTAAAACCTTCATCGCCTCATCAGCAGCGACAAGTCGTTTCTCCAAATTCGCCACAGTCTCAAGATGGGCTGTAATAAGGCGCTGACGCTGTATCTTGACAACCTCCAAGCCGTTGAAGCTGCAAAGCTGTTGACGAGTGGCTCTATGAGTGTCGGGATTGGCGTCGTAGTACGCAGATTGACGGTCGCAACTGCCAATGTAGAACGGTGCAGCAAGCTCCCACACATTCTTGCGCTTTTTTGCAAGGAAGTTCTGGATGGTGCCGGAGTTTGCGCCCCAGATTGTGTGACCGATGGCGAGGATGAAAACGTGGAAGGTAATGTTCGCCTCGGTGGTTCGATCAGGGACGTGGAAAACAAACTGAAGCACACGATCGTTTTCTTCGATCACCCGGGAGTTGATTCCATGTTGCCCTTCCGTGCTTCCGTCGTGGATGAAGTCGATGAGGGACTGCTTGTTCTGAAAAGGAGAGAAACCGAGTGTACGGAGGCTTGATGTGACCAGAGTCCAGTGATCATACTCCGCCTGCGTGATGATAGCCATTTTGGCAATGCCGTTGTCCGCCAATCAGCGTCTTCGAGGTGGCTTTGGCCAGGAAGGTAAGAATGAGTAACGGTGATGGACAGCACCGACGCCAAAAATAGCAGCTAAAGACCAAGCTCGCTTGTCGATGCTCGAGGTGGTGGGTTATTAGCGGAAAAAACAAGTCGTCGGCAACCTGGCGGCAGGCCTGGTTTTATATGCCATCTGAGCATTTGAGGCAACAGCGTAGGGCATTCATTTGGTGATCCTGAATCTGTCCAAGGCAGGCGTGATCTTCTCAAACTCAAGCCCGTTCTCAAACAATAAGGGGCCAAAGCTGTCAGTTTTTTCTTTCAGAGATGAGACAACATCTTGACCCTTGATCCAGCGTACAATATATCTGACAAATAGGCTTCACTGCTTAAAGAACCAGTGCATATGCTGAAGGCCAGTCTTGATCTTCAATGCTCTGACTGGCTGGATTATGAGTCCTGGAAGAGCTTAGTCAAGAGAAGGGCACGTGAGCACCATGTTCTCATTGAGGCTGGAACGAAGCTGCGCATTCTTCGATGGTTGAGGAGACCCCACCCCTTCTACTTCCACCTGCTGATAGCCTTCGACCTTCTGTTGATATAAATCCATGGATTCTGGGAAACGCAGTCAAACTATCAAATAATAAACGGCCTGGACATGAATGTCTGTTTGACAGTAGTTGGATTGCGCTGCCTGCTGTATTGTGTCTTTTGGTGGATTTTTTGACGACCAGTATGTTTACCCGAGAAGCCGCCTTCTTTGTCTTGTGTGTCTGGTGTGATTTGAGACATATCCCCACCAACAACACCCATGTCAGCTCGCAACGTCTTAAACACTTCTTTGTGAAATTGGTGAAACTTTCGCTGAGACATTTGTCACCTTTGCAGTATCCAGCTGACGGGTCTGCAAGACCTGCGAGCTCGCTCGTGGCGCCAGGGTCTTCGGAAAAGGGCAGCTCTGCAAGCCCATATCGACGGCTCGGAGACCTTGAACGATGCGTTTGGAGGCACTCAATGTCCATCCAAGTGGACCTTCGCTATAGTTGAGAGCTGAAATGAAGGCACGCGACTGAGTGACACCCTTTGCTGCCAGCTGAGCCCGTGTTCTGGGGGGAATAATTGCCATCCTACACTTGAACTTGTGAGATTCAAACAACGCGCCAGCCTCGAAACCTAAGCTCTGCGCATAAAATCTCAACGCAAGGCCTAAGCGTTTAGTTCACGTCTAGACGCGGATTTGTGACATCAACAAGCCTAAGAAACGCCACCACACAAACTCCCACGTGCCTCACCAGTTGAGTTTCACGGTTTGGTTCGATAAAATGGATGCAGGCTTCGTTGGTGTCGGGATCAATGGGAACCTCAAGAGAACGGTGGATGCGAGGGACAGGCCCGGATGAGGGGTGGAAGAACGTGTCTCTGGATTACTAGTCTGGCTCGGATAAAGTATGGATTCCTTTCGATTTTCTGTGCGGGCGAGTTACAAGTGTCATCAAGCTCGATCGTGTCATTCTCGACCACCTACACCGACAGACCCAAATTGGCGTCGAGTATTTTGAACAATGTAGGATGCTCGAGTGGGTGCATACTGAGATGATCTTCGTACCTACGCGCCTTTCTGGATATGGGACTTTTTTCGCGAAAGCATCAAACTGCTGCATGCAGTCCCCGACTCGCCGTGCGTGACTGCCGGCTTGCAGCCGCAGAAGGCCACTGGCTCAGCAGCACTCCGAGGTTTCTGTCGAACAGCGTGTGTATGAGACAGAAACTGGAGTCATCTCCGACATCCTATCCTATCGCCGAAATCAGGAGTGTTTGCCGAGCATCTCAGAAACCGGTTTACACCTCAACTTACCCCTCCCCACCCCACTATACTACTCTACGCAGGTGCGCCGCACACGCTAGGCCTATTTAAGGGGGTAAGCCGACCTCATGCGGCGGGCCGTAACCGGTCACCTCCGGTCTTTCAGCGCCGACACCGGCCGGAGTCCCGGGCAAATTACCGCCATAACGCAAGCTCGGCTCTCGTCAGTTATTGCTACCCAAAGCGGAAAAGGAGTGATGCGCCAGGTTTCTTCGGAGGTCAACGTTTGTCCGTGAGACGAGCATCAGGGGCCATCTTCGTCCTCTCGACCTGCGCGGGCATGAAAGATTGTGGCCGCCGAGAGGAGAAACGGCAAGCGTCTTCGGCGTATTTGAAGCAAGGATCCCTCGCGGCTAAAAACAAAAATCTTCCGGTCCAGAACCAACAAGGTCGCCCAGGATGATGAGCAGTGTTCGGCAGACGCTCTCCGCATGAGTAGACCAATGAAAGGAATCCATTACACGTCGTCCGGCTTCGCCTGTATCCGGCTTAGACTCTCGCCTCTTTATTCTCAAAGTCGTCCCACGCTATTCCCGGGGCTCAAACAAAACCGAAGCGCGCCTCGAGTCGGAGGGCCTGTCGCGGCGTCGAACATCGCTTCCCCGCGATCAACTACTGTAGACCGTTACTGAGCTACTGTATACGGATTGCCGATTCCGACTGTTGCGCCGACATTCATTTTGCTTTGTCACCAACACCCGGGACCTCGACGCGGCTTCCCACCCGCCTTCAGAACTTGCCAATTGTGCTCCCTATTGAGAGAAGAAGCTGGCTGGCAAAGTGCTACCTACCGCTGCCCGGTATGCCTTCTCGAACTGAACCCCCAAGTCAACGAGATAACCACGGCGGCGTGGTACAGATGCCTGACAGTATTTCCAGGGCAGCGGAGAATGAGAAGAACCATGACGCAACCTCGCCGAACAGCCCAACCAGCAGCCCTCGGTCAAGTGAAGAGGTAGATTTCGAAGAGGGCGGCTACGGATGGTGAGTTTCGCAATCATACTAAGCCTTTCATTCGCTATTGCTGATATAAGATCAGGGTCGTAGTCGCTTGTGTCTTTCTCATAAACGCTCACACGTGGGGCTTGAACTCGGTGAGTTAATGTTCACGCTCTCATCTACATCTTGTATACCTAACAAGCTTCAGTCGTACGCTGTCTTCCTCGCCTACTACCTTAACTCAGGGGCGTTCCCAGGCGCAAGTCCCCTCACTTTGGCCTTTGTTGGCGGCTTGTCTTTCTCCGTTGGTGAGTCTCATACTGTGAACCCCCGCCTCCGTGCCGAGCAGCACCCTAACAGCCGACCCCAGCCCTACTCGTCGCTCCTATTGTCACTTGGATCATCCCCCGCATCGGAACAAGACCGACAGTTGCCATCGGGGTCGCGGTTCAACCGTAGGCGTCACTCATCCCGCTCACCTGCTTTCACCAGAACTGACGAGTTTCCAGTGCTGCCCTGATTGGAGCTTCCTTCACGACGCAAATATGGCACCTCCTGCTCTCTCAGGGCATCGGGTTCGGCGTTGGCATGGGTTTCACCTTCAACTCCATAGTAGGTCTCATCCCTCAATGGTTCGTCGTCCGCCGGTCATTTGCTTCTGCCACCGGTAGTGCTGGCTCCGGCATAGGCGGTCTGATTTACTCGCTGTCGTCGACAGCCATGATTCACAACATTGGCTTGCCTTGGGCATACCGCATCTTGGCAATCTTGTCATTCGTGGTCAACGGCATCTGTTGCGTGCTCATGCGTGACCGCAACAAGGCCCTCGGCAGCGTCCACGTCGCTTTCCACAAGGACCTCTTCAAGAGAACCGAGTTCTGGCTCTTAATGTCTTGGGGTTTCTTCTCGCTCTTCGCATATGTCATCGTTGTGTTCTCGTTGGCGGATTTCGCAGAGACGGTCGGATTCAGCGCTAGTCAAGGTTCAATTGCGTCCGCGATGTTTCAACGTAAGCCTTTTTATATATATATATATATCATTGCGCTCCTTTCAGCTCAGAATACTGACAGGAAGTAGTGTCGCAAGGTATTGGGCGACCTATCATCGGCCTCATCAGCGATCGTGTCGGACGCATCAACGTTGCCGGCTTAGGCACCCTAGTCGCCGGACTTGGAACGTTGTTCGTCTGGATCTTCGCAGGGAAATACTTTGCAGGCACCATTGTTTATGCGCTTTTCGGTGCCTTTTGTGGCAGCATCTGGGCCACCGTCACGCCCGTCGGTGCCGAAGTCGTCGGAATACAGCTTCTTCCCTCTGGTGGGTCAACATCCTCGATTAGGTGCATAACCATCCCTCGCTAACGTATGTGATCTCAGCCTTATCCATTTTTTGGATGGTTTTGGTTCTTCCAGCGACCTTTGGAGAGCCCATTGCCTTGAGTATCAAGGGTTCAGGTGTCAATGCCTACCTCAATGTGGAGATATTCGTGGGTTTCATGTACATCGCAGCTTTCATCTCACGTAGGTTACCCTTTTTCTCAAGAAAGATTGGAGTGGGGGACGGAGGATACTCAATTGAAGAGTCACTACTAACAAAGATCAGTCTGGTCCCTTCGCGTTTGGAAGATCCGCGAACTTGAAAGTAACGACCTACCGGAAGATGAACGAGCTGAGGCACTGCAAAACAATGACGCCGCATCTTTAGCAGCCTCCCGACGTACCGCGGCCCAAGGCAGCCTCGTCAGCTCAATCATCAAGGGTGCGCTGACGGTTCAGCGAGTTTGATTGCGCAGCGCGCAACGTCTTGTCCGCAATAAGCGGGCGGAAGCGGTGGAATCTCTCCAGTCTCCAATAGAGTCTATAGGTCAACGGTAATAAAGTTAAGAAAAACTTCAAGAACTATCTGGTTTTCCTTGAAACCTTTCACCCCAAGAGCTTGTTGATCATACCATTGACCCTCCAGAACCCCGGAACGTAGCTCGCTAGCAATCCCCTCACCAGTCGTTGCAGAACTTCGGGCCCGTACCTCGCGAAACCCTCTTTTGACCTTTTCGACCATACAATGGTTGCCTTGAGATCGCTGTACCTCTCTTCGATTGCTAACTCCGCGAAAGCCGCACCTAGATCTGGGTATGCTACGGTCATACCAATCGACTCGACGCCGATGTGATGCCCGCTACCCTCTTCGTCGATGATGGCCGGCGGCTGTACCAACAACAACGATAACGTGCCCTCCCTCTCTGCTGTCTGAAATGTCTCGTGCGCGTTCAAAAGATCCCTGTACGGGTAGTAAAACGCTCTCTTCACCAAAAACCTCACCAGCGCTGGTTGCTCCGCTTCGGCATTCTTATTCCACGTCGACGACGATAACAATAGCAGACGGGGCTTGTTCCATTTCGATGCGATGGCCTCATTCTTATGCTGACTCAGTGCCGTGGCAATGGTGCGGGAAGCGTCCGTCAGTACGCGAATGCCAGGTCTGTTGTCGTTTTCGCCCAGAGCGCAGACAATTGTGTCCGCGCCATCAAGAAACCCCTTCACGCGAGAGAAGTCGGTGACTTGGCCTTCGACAACCTCTACTCTGTCATCCGCTTTCAGGGATGGAAACATCGACATCAGCTTGGCTTTTGAGCGAACATAGACTCTAATGTGAAAGGGATTGGCAGGATTGGCGAGTAGAGATTTAAGGGCTTCGCTGCCCGTGCCGCCGGTCGCGCCGAAGATGGCCAGGGTTCTCCTTGATGAAGACAGGGTTGACGGCATATTGGGTTGTATCGATGGTTTTGTGAGTTGAAGCTATTATCGGAGTAGTGGGTGATCATGCGACCTTGGAGTCTTAAGTTAACGTTATCAACGCCAGATAGTCAGATATTTATTCACTCTAACACTGCAATATTTCGGGTGACCGAATGTAGTCAAATTTGTGCCGCTCAGGTCCGGACAATTGCAAACCTTCGGACAAGTTGAGACTGTGAAATGTCCGCGCCGAACTACTAGCAGAAAGTCGGTGGGTTGAAACGCAAATACCGTCATAGACTCGGGCCCCGCTATAAAGTCCAGCCCAGCGCCAAAGCCTGTCAATCGTCATCGACTCGCGCAATCCCAGATCCACCACTACAGGGCCAGATGTGGTTCGAACTTGACGATCATGAAGTGCAGGATTTCATGTCGGAGGTCGGTACTTGTCAAGCCCGTATACCCCCGGTCGGAGCAATCCGCCAAGAAGAATCGGTTTCTGGAATAGCGAGTTCGCGCTGTTTGAGACATTCCGAGATTATGTGAGCAGTCTCTCTGTGACCACTGAGACGCAGTGGGTGCAGGCAATTGGTATATGTTTTAATACACATCTTATCTTGCGATGCCGGCTCTCATCTGTGTTCACATGCGATGTTGGAGTAATGATGTTCCTAGTGCCTCATATCTAATATCTGCGTAACTCTCGTTCTTCAATGTAGAAAGAACCAATAGCTTAGAGCAACGTTCGCATTGTGCGCCGGTTGTCAATTCTATCCTGGTTGGGCCTGTAATTTTCAAAGTTCACTTTGTGAGTGCTCCATCGGTTGAGCTCCATATGGCATGATATTGTCCTGCTTCTAGTACACTAAATATAGCTGCTAGGCGCCTTACGAGCCGAAGAACTAGACGTTCAGAAATTGTCCGTTTAGTTTAGACCAAAAGAATGCTTTCGCAGTGTCGTGCGGGATAGGGCCTACCTGCGTAGTCACGTGCGGTCCCACCCGCTCCGGAGCGGGTATATATATCCCTTCGGTTCGTATACCCCTATTTAGAGAGACTTCTTCCTATATATATATATATAGATAGTTCATAGATACCTATATATATACTCCTTTATTATAGACTTTATCCTATATACCGTTCTTTATAATAACCCTCCCCTTAAGCGCTTATAGCTATTATAATAGTTATAAGCCTAGCTCTTAGCTAGTTTAACTTCGCTTATAATACGCCTTTCCCACGCAACCCCTAATATACTATAATAGCTTTAGGCGCTCCTTTTAGCTCTCCTCTTAGCCCTCTATTTAACCCCTCTTTATTACTAATATAGTATTTCTACCTAACCCTTCTACTACCTAGCTATATATATATACTTACTATCTCTCTAAGCTGCGCGACTAGCCTGCTTAGTATTTATAGCTTCGCTTCTATACCCTCTAAGTAGGTATATAGGACTATATTAACCTAAGTAGTTGGCCTCTGGCCACTGCATAGTGATTTTACCTGCTTAAGTGCAACAGACCTTCTAACTCCGCGCCTCCTGACAATACACAGCCTTCGGTCACGTGATCGTATGGTGGCTTTCACCTTGCTGGAAGGTTCAGCGAGGGCGTTGCCACGAGAGCCTTAGTAGCCCGTTCGGCTCCGATATAATCAGCCCCGGTATAGCGCGCGTCCGACTCTATAATATTCAGAGGGTTTGCTTGCGAGTAGTAGGAATATATAGGGTTCCTATATTATTTTCCTTAACTAGTAGAGGGTATAGGTTAAAATACCTATATAGTATTTCCCGAATTATACCTACGAACTAGGTGAATTTGTTATAGTCTTTTTGCGAAGGGGCTGCGGCGTAATTCCGAGCTTAACCTAAGTAGTTAACCTATACCTAACTTTACGCGCTATATAGCGCGCCCTCTAATAATTAATAAACTTACTATATAATATAATAAGGAAGCCTATAAGACTTATATTTATAAATATAACGAATAGGCTACGTAGCGCTATATATATTAAAACCTAAATAATATAGAGCCTCTACCTCTATTACCTCTTATAATTAATAACGTTTATAATAAGTACGCTATATATATAACTAACTATAGTATTACTAAGGAAACCCGAAAGTCCCTCCTTAGTAGCTACTATAATATCTAGAACTTTATATATTATATTATTAACCCCTTATTACTTATAGTTATTTAGAACGACCTCGTTAAGAATACCTCTCTCTAATCCCTCGCGCAAGCGCTTAAGTAGTTAATTACCCCTATAGACCTTGCTATAATTACTACTATTTAAAATAAATACTTTTATATTCTAGAGCAGGCGAACGCCTCTATATCGCTATACGCCTAGTATTAGTAATAGTATATTACGTATTAACGCGCGAGGTTACTTAAAATCCCTAAAATCTAGAGGGTTATTATAACTAAATGCTTCCTCAAGGTAGTTAGTAGGTATATAGCGCTTATATAGGCTTATAACGCCCTTATTAAGGTTATTATAGCTAAGCAGACTAGCGCAAAGCTACGCCCCCTTATTAAGATAGCTTTAATATTTAGCGCCCTTATTACCTAGTAGTTAAACAAGCCTAGCGCCCTTATAGGTATACTTACTATATTAGTAGGTATACCTAAACCTACCCCTATTAAAAACTCTATAATAAAGCGAGATAATAATAGGGATTATATATAATACCCCTATAGGTATACTTACTATTAGCAAGTATAATATTATAATTACTTCTTTTTAATAGTTTAGCTTAATAAAGCTAAATAAATTATTTAGCTTATAGAGCTAGAAAAAAAAGCTATCCTAGCTACCTTATATACTAATAAGTTCTCCTACTTATATAATATACTTTAAGAGGAGGGTATTATATAACCCTCTATTAAATACCTAATAAATATTATAATATAAGCTATATTATTAAGCAGACTGCTCCTATTATTATTATTATAGCTAGCGTAGCGCAGGGCCCTCCTAGCGCGCTAGCCCCCTTATAAGTAGATCGCTCCCTTTATTATAGCTATAGCTAGGCCTCCTTAAGTAGGCTACTCCTTTTATTATTAAGTAGACTACTCACCCTCTTCTTCTTATTCTATAGGTAGTACTATATAAGATCCCTAGGGAGCTACTCCCCTTATTATATTTAGTTATAAATAGCTTTATTTTATTTTATATCTAGCCTTAGGGGATATTATAAGGCTAGGGGGGTATATTATATAGGATAGGGCCTACTTATATAGTTATATATAGTTCTACCTGCTCTAGAGCAGGTATATATATCCCTTTAGTTTATATACCCTTATTTAGAGAGACTTCTTCTAATATAGTTCGTTCTATAGATACCTATATATATACTCCTTTATTATAGACTTCATCCTATATGCCCTTCTTCACGACGACCCTCCCCTTGAGCGCTTATAGCCATCGCGACACGCAGCAAATATAACAACGTGTAGCTTGGTGCAAGAAGGGGAGCCCGGTGTCCACGAAACATTGTTGAGTTCTGTATCACCACAACCTTCTTGCAAGAGCATCGTCTCGCGACGAGCTCGTCTGGGGCCAGCAGTTGCCAACGCGAAGCCGCGGTAAGATCAAGAACTGAAAACTTCATGATCGATGGCGGTTTTGGGGAACGTATTGTATGTAATGATTTGGGTTGAAGTGATCAGTGGAGAGGATGGAAGCGACGAGGCGAAACAACCCTACTTATGATTAATGAACCATGGAAAAATACGAAGAGTTTGTTGGGCTGTAGAAATTTCGTTCACGATCATCCACAATTCGCCCCCTGTCAGTCTTTTCCTGAACCCCTTTTTTGGAGCTTTCTCATGCAAAAACATCATCTTCCAGTTTGGCTTGACAAATACCAGGGAACTATTGGTTTTTTCTTAGCTTGGCCTCGGGCTTTAGGTAACGCTTGAGGCAAAGCTGGGCGGGAAGGAATGGTACTTTCTTCAACTTTGCGGTCTCGCCACTTAGCCGCAGTAAGCCTTGACCGCACAACTATCCCCGATGAAGAAAATGTACACTACCTTACCTTAGTACTTCACAGTCGTTGTCTCTCATTGTGTAAAAACTGACATAATATTCACCCGAATGCAACCCTCGCTAGAAAGCGGGCTGATTCACTGCTGGGATTCGACTTCCTGTCTGCAACGAGCATGAAGGGCATCAGTTGAAGGAACGCCAACATAGCACTGGCCAGACAGCTATTCAGAATCTGCCATTGACGGATCAGAGAGACGAGCCACTCGACAGTTCCTCATCTTGGCATAAAAAGGCGCCATCATCATGAGGCTTTTGTAGGGCGTCATTCTACCCAGGCTACGCACCTGCCGGGAATTCGCTGGACAAATTCAAGTGGGCTTAATGGATATAGGCGGGATTATTTGTCTATCCGATTTGACACTCAGCTTTCGCATACTTTAGCCGATAGATTGGGGCAAGTAAGCGTAGTACTTTCGGTCGCACGATGTGGCTTTAGCCGTCTAGCGCGACAGATATAGGTTATCAGTTGCCTGAGGACCGTGGTGAAAATATTACTCCCTGCAAACTCAATTCGTTCCTAGATTCCTTGACGGCGACAGTTGACAATATAGTTGTGCACCACCACAGCATACTTTGTGCATTGTGATGTTCTGGGTCGTAATCACAACATTCAAAAGGCGAACTGAAGCTGAACAAAATCGTTTGCTTCTGGGTTTGTTTCATTTCGTTCGTGGTATCTCCTTCAACTTATTAGCCTCCTGATACGCCACCTTCATGACTATTTCCTCCTTTGCACCTCTCCATTTTCTCCCATCCAGGTGCCTTAGACACAGCAACTTTCCATCATCAGGGTAGTAAAGCCAGCAAGCCCATCTCGCCCACATCCCCTGCTTCTTCATCTGAGTCCTGGCTCGATGTCCGATAGTGTCCTCGATGAAAGCACCTCTGGGTATCGCCAGCCTCGTAGGAAATACCCTCGCAAGATAGTGTTTTGTCGATACGATGTGCGGCTTGTCATGCCAGAAGAACATGGGAGTCAGTGGTACCCTCTTCTCTGGGTCCGAAGGGCTCACGAAGTCCCTCTTCAGCTTCGCCGTTAGGGCTCTCAAATTGGCATTCTCGTGAGCGTGGGCCGAGGCGGCATACTCCAGCATCCGCACGGCTGCTAGACAAATATATTTCACTGGCGCCTCTTCGTCCTCGTCTGCGACCTTCATGATGTCCACAATGGGCTGCACGGGAATGTCTGCCGCCAGCGTCCAATCGTGTTGATGGACCCAGACGTACGGCGTTGTCGTTAGTCTGAGGGCTGTCCGCACAGCAAGACCGAAGCCGAGCCTCTCTTCAGGTTCCACGAAAGCAACTTTGCCGTCGCTTGTCCGGCTGACAGTGAACGACGCTACGTTAGCGGTGAGAGTCCGTCCGCTGTAGCCATACTCTGCTTCGCCTTGCTCCTGCGTCAAATCCGCATCGTTCCCAACTTTTCTGTAAGCGTCGAGGACGAGTTCCTTGACATTGCGCTTGTAATGCTCAAAGTTTCTTGCACCTTCCTCCGTAACCTGACCCTTTTTCAGTCTGGGTATCGGCGCTATGCGCTCGTACGTGTCGAAAACGACAATGATGCGACACGATAGAAGGTCTCCACAATACGAACGGAAGGACTCAAAAACAGCGTCAAGGAGAGCCGTTGACGGCGCCGACGGGGTTGGCGATGTCGTAATGATTAGAGTGAGATCATCGGAGATCGACGCCGACTCAGGGAGCGCAGAGCTGGCGGGCATGGCTCTATGCGGAGGTGAGGTGCTTGTTACAGAGTCAGAATTCGTCTGCCTGGACATGGGTGAGGAAGGCAGTAGGTACGTACCTCGCTTTCAATCCGGAGAAGTGGGGCCGTCGCCGATGAACGCCGCCGGAAATTTTCAACGGGCTCACCAAATTTTAGAGTGAGCAAACGAGACGCGATTCGCGACCTGAACGCTGATTCAAGCTCTATTGTGAGCAGCTGTCACTTTTGCAAAGGATCTTCGCACTCATTCTGAGGCGTAGGAGACAACGACAAGCAATCCCTGGCGGGAACAGCGAGCCCTGGTCTCAGGACCCATTTGGTCGGCCCGCACGCAAAAAATTCTTCCCGCATCGAAATCGTTGATCAGATCAAAAAGCTTGACCAGCCTGGGGGTCGAACCCAGAATCTCCTGATTGCACGATAGAATCGTAGTCAGACGCCTTGCCATTGGGCCAACCGGCCATGTTCGAGTAGATTCATCTCTGGCTGTTGGCGGCTCGGCCCTTGTTTACGCTCAGGAACCTCCACGTTAAATGCTGCCACCGTGCCTCCATCTCATAGTCCCAGGCACAGACTCGCTACCACTGTCCTCTGTTTTCTGGAAAAATGCTTCCAATTCAGGTCCCAAATTCTCCAGCTAGAGGGTATAATATTCGAACATAATGTAGAAATCCCCACCTCCGAGCTTTGTCGAAAGCAACCGTTTACCATCTCGTCGGCTTCGCGTCACACTTATATCCAGGTCCTGAATGCCTTACTTGCTGAATCCTAACCATCCAATGCTCTACTTCTTCTTCCATGCACTTAAGAAGTAGTATCCGCCGCAGATCTCCGAGTTCGGCGCACCTGCGCAGTGCATGTCGCAGGTCCATGCCGGCGCCGCCGTCTTAGGTGCTGTTGTGGAGCAGAAGCACTGGTCCCCGAACTGGGTGCCGAAGTACTCGTAGCCATCGCAAGCGACTGCGCAAAGGCGGTTCGTTTGATTTTGGATAACCTGGTTCTTGTCTGGGAAGACTCACTCATCGTCATCCTTCCAGCATCCAATGAACTCCCAATCGTTGACCTCGACCCATGTCGTAGTGGCGGCGGGGATATCGGACGCTGCCGTGCCATTCGCGTCGGCGTCGCTCGCTCTGTGGCACTGCGTTAGTCACCTTGGTCCCTTCTTCCCCGACGATATAAATATTTCACTTGAAGATACAAAGCCCGCACCAAGCGAATGTCATTTGGCTGAAACTATTGTAGACCGGGGTGACCCGTTGGTCATCGGGTCATCATACTATACTAATTTGAAGACTTCTTTGAAAATGTGCTTAAACCCATCCCAAGTTCACTGCCTCGAGGTTAGAACGAACATTGCACTGCTTCAATGCGTGAGGTAGCTAACGCCGGTGACATTCTTACTTTCGAAAGGGGCCAATTAATCAAAGAAACTTGACCTGGCTGTTGTCTATACATTTACTTCCGTTTGCAGATTTGGATAGTCATTCTTGCACATAGAGTGTTGCCGATCATTTTGTAGATTACCGCTCATTGTACAAACCGAAAGCGCCTGCAGAAGACGACAGTAGCGAGACTACAGACTCTTCAGCGCCGGCGGACTGTGCAGAATTCGATCCTGCTACCTAATAATACGACCACTTACGCAACGGATAACATGAAATTTTGGTCAATCTCTGTCGAGGAGGTTGGATGTCCCATCGCTAAGGCCGTTGAGGTTTTGGATATGCAGACATGCGACGGAATCGTCGATATCTAGTGTGCAAATAACCTCGCATATGACTTTCAACTGTGGCCACAAGTCTAAACCCTTCTGTGATACAACATTTAAGCAAACGTAACATTCAATGCGTCGAAGAAGGGAACTAATTAGAGCTAGACTCTGATCATGATTATTCAAACAGCGAGCAATATCACTACTGGCGTTCTCAAAATGAAACGAAGTCTTGGAGGGTCGCTTTTTGGATGTTCGCGTGAAGGCCAGCCGATCTTGACTCAAGGTTTGTTGCGTTTACAGCGTTCAATGCGGTGCATTACTTGCGTGTCTCAAGCTAAGGATTGCTCTCCTCCCCTCCCTCTCCAGTGGTATCGCCAAGTAAAGCAGCCTGCTATGTTGCTTCGTCTTTGTCCCTGAATTGTTCGATCACAATATCCAGACCCCTCATAAATAATAATTCGTAGACTCTGTAGGATCAAAACCTGAACGAGCAGCCAGTACCGGATCGATGTATACAACCTAGCATCTCTTACTATAATTTAAACTTGGCCCATGAGACGAAGATGGGGAAACCCGAAAACTTGGCGTTATGATGCGTAGCGATGATAACAAATGTACTACTTGAATGGCAAATTTCCAGTGGCTATCAGAAGAGCTTTCAGTATTTTAGCCTTTCACTTCCCGATGTAAGACTAGTAAATTGTCGTTTATTTTAGCTGATCTCCCGCCCTTCTTTGGCCTAGATGTAAGGTCCGTTCAGTTCGCTCAGAGAAACCGCGCGTGAGACCTGGGTAACTCAATTATTCATCTCATCAACCAGCAAAGATCCTCCTTACTCTAACCCGTCTTGTGCAATGAGACTTCAAAGAAACGTGGCAGCAGAACAAGGTTCCCGTCCTCGCACAACGGTTTTAGGTGTGATATGTTCATGTTGAACATCCAGTCAGTTGCCATCGAATCGCCGACGGTCTCATTCGATCACATCGAGGTGGTCCTGATCTTCGGGATGAGCTGCTGGCTCGGTATGCCAATCATGGATCTTGTCTGTGACATATTGGCGCCTTTTCTCGTTGGGTGTGTATCCAGGTGAAAATGAGCCGATCTCGTACAATGATGGACAGCACTCCGGGTCCCATTTACCTGCATACGTAAGACTAACGATGGAATTTCCCGGTCGGATTGTGACCAGCATGAATCCTTGCATCCGCTTGCATGATTTGCATTTACCTTGTAAAACTTCTTCTTCTGAGATGCGTTCATGTTCTGGTACAAGTAGAGTCTCATGTACGAACTATACTCTAGACCCAAGTCTTATCGAAGTTTGCTTTTGTGAGTGAAAAGCCCGGTGACATAGTCCCCATTCTCACTAAAAACTTATATGATGTCATCGTTGTAAACGGGGGTTTTCTCATTTACGTACTGCTAGCATGGGCCAAAGCAGGGAATACCAGTTAAAGTTATTTTCCTGACGATCTTCCAAGAAAGTGAGCGAGGCTCAAACGTCTTTGAGCAAATTACAAAAGTTTGGTACCTTTGTGTGAATCGTCCACCTAATACATGCTTCATGAAGTCTCGTTTCCCCCCCTTCCAATCCATCTCTTAATGTAATCCTCCTTCACCCCGCCCGCGAATCATATATAGAGTATGCAGACAGTTAATTTCCTTAGACAGCGGCATTTTCCTTCTTCTCGAGCTCGTGCATAAGGTCGTCGTCAACAACGGCATTGTGGCGACCGACCTTGAGGTTTCCGGTGGCGATCTCGTTCTCGAGTTCGTCGAGACGGGATTTCTTCTGGTGGGTCTTCCAGGCTGGAAGACCAGAGTTAAAGACATCGTCCATCTCTTCGAGTGTGAAGCCCTTGGTCTCGGGGGCGAAGAAGGCGGTATGGAGGAAGGCGCAAGCGTTGAATGTGGCGAAGATGTAGTACATCTTGTAGTTCTGTGTCGACAGTGTCAGTTCTCTGATGAATTGCGAAAGATTAATCACGAATGACTTACTATATTCCACAACAGAGGGGGTACGGCGAAAGCCAGAACCATATTCCAGAACCAATTAGTGGAGGTGGCCAGGGACACAGCCTTGGCACGGATCTTGCTGGGGAAGATCTCGGCGGGGTAAGTCCAAGAAACAGGACCCCAGGTTGTCGCGAAGGTTGCGACGAAGAGATATGAGCAGGAGACCACGGCGGCAGAAACGGAGTGGTTTCCGTCAATGATCCAGGAAACCGACTCGTTCTCCGACGTGACCAAATCGCCCACGTTAGGCTGGCCATAGTATTGTTGCAGTGCACCCGAAATGAAAAGCCAGGTCATCATCATGAAAGCTCCACCGACGAGAAGTGGGCGACGTCCGATTTTGTCCATGAAAAGGATGGCGGGTAGGGTAAGGGCGACGTTGATGACATACTGGATGGAGGCGGTCATGAGAGGGTTACCCATATTCGCGCCCTGCATGATGTAGACGATGTAGTCTAATCGACGTCAGCGGTTTTCAGTCCAGGAATGCTTTCAGCATTGGACCACTTACACATCATGATGTTCATGCCACTCAATTGAGACCACATCTGGATGCTCATACCCAAGAGGACACGCTTGTACATGCGGGGAGCGACCAGCGCCCGGAAGCTGTTGATCTTCTCCTCGCGCTCGAAGCGGAGCGCCTCCTCGATTTCCTGATACTGGGCGAGGACCTTGGGGTGGTTCACATCGCCGCCGCCATGCAGAGAAGCCAGAACCTTGATAGCCTCGTCCCAGCGGTCATGAGTGGCAAGCCAGCGAGGGCTGTAGGGGCAGAAGAAAAGACCGAAGAGCAAGACGATGGCGGGAACCATTTGTACACCCCAGGGAATGCGGAAGGCGGCGGTTGGCTGGTTGACGTCGTTGGGGCCGCCGCCAATGCCTTCGGCGGCACCGTACTGAATGAAGTATTGAATCAAGATACCCCATGTGATGGCCCACTGCTGGAGCGAGACAACACGACCACGAATCTCCTTGGGCGCAATTTCGGATTGGTAGACGGGGACGATGGAGGAGGCGATACCGACGCACATGCCAGCGATGACACGGCCGACGCAGAGCATGGCTACATTCTGGGAAGCGCACTGAAGGATGGCGCCCAGGATCCACAGCAAGCAAGAGAACTGCAATGAGACTTTGCGGGAGTACTTGTCGGCGATGAAAGACGAGGCGAGAGAGCCGACCAGGGAGCCGGCAGGCATGGCGGCAGTGATACCACCCTGGGCATATTCCTTTGGGTCGTTGAAGTATTGCTTATAGGCCTGTGTTCCGAGAACACCACTCATGGAACTGATGTCGAAACCGAAAAGACCGCCACCGATGGCGGCGAAGCCACAGATGGCGTACTGTCATTGCTTGTTTAGTCGTCAAGTCTCTTCTGATAGACTTGTACTACTTACAACATTAGTAAACTGCCACATGCTCAGGTTCGCGCGCGGCGATGGACTCCTATGTCGTGATCTTGTTTTATCGGAGCTCGGTCCGTTTGTCGAAACGCGGTATGGTAGGCGAGTGTGTCAATGAAGTGTTCCCTCGTAGGTTTGGAAGCAGTTCGCAAGTAGGCGCGACGCAAACTTAAATCAACGGGCTGGAAGCAGGGCTGGGACGGAAGTGTGCATATTCTAGGTCTGGTAGTGGTCAACACGGTTCGGGGGCCGCCGTCGCGGTTGTCTCATGTAATGTGCTCCGAGTCACAACGTGGGAACGAGACGACCCCAGTCGCAACGGGATGCGGCGTCGAATGACATTGGGCTGAACAAGGTCGGCCATCTTGGGACCCTGGCCGATGGATTGGACGGACCGAATGCAAAAAGGTTGGCGCTGGGGTTGACAAGGTTAGTGTGGAGGATTGCCCGTTCCGTGGAATGGTATATGGTCAGTTGAGGGTGGAAGCCGGTGTGGAGGAGGCGAGGGGTGGTGATCAATCCTTCAAGTCAAGAGAGTTGTTGGCAATGACAGGTACTGCAATAGTCTGGTACGTAGGTAAGGAACCCAGGAAGCGAAACAGATGTCAGCCATTGAAGTGTACCAACGTCGTATTATTGGATGTTGCCGGGAAATTGTTGGAGAAGGATGATCCAAGGCATCGGAGAATGCATCTTTGTGGGGAGTCAGGAGCTCCCTTACTCCCGCCAACGTGCCTTCCAACTTGATGATCCTGTGGTTGGGATTGGGCGAGGGACCAGGAGTGCGGAGAAGGGCAGCAGAAGAGTCGCGGAGAGTGAGCTGCGAGAGGCTGACAAGTTGGGACGATTGACGATGGTACAAGGCGGACAGCGTGAGCTTGCAGCGATATTGCAGCGAAACGAAAAACCAGATTTAATGCCACCGGGACGGTGTTGGTTGCCTGGGGCCTTCTATGGTCTGTAGGATGTCGATGTCTCATGCTGTGCCCATGTCAGTGGTGCGAATGATGAAGCCTGTGTGGTGTGTCTGGAGGTGTGGTTTCGGTTGCCTGTCTTCGGTCGGTGAATCTTGTCTCCAAACATTGTCACAGGCCATACGAAGGTACCTTACTTTGAGTACCTCCAGATGCCTGATCCGATTCGCAGCTGACTGACTGAAAGTTGGTCGTCAAACATGAGGTAATGGAAGGTGTGAAGGTAGGTGGTAGTGGAGGTAGGTAAGTCCCACAGGTCAGGCACTTCCATTCGAGGTTTACTGATGAGGAACGTACCTTTCTACTTTGTGTCTGTCTTCCCCGCTGGCCCCTGCTCTTTTCAAATCAGGGTCGGCACTCCTCCGGGCCATGTCCTCCGCTCGCACCCTCCTTGATGCAACGGACCAATCTTCTCGGGTAATTTCCCCCGCAAAGGACAAGAACAGCCGCGACAAGAAAGTGAACTCATGGCGGCACAGACTGGCAGTCTGGTAAGGAAGACAATGTCCGTGCAGATGAAAGACGGCAAAAAGCTGGCCTTGATCCCTGGTTGACGGTGACTTGACATAGATGTCATCAACTAGCGCAGACCCCGAATGGCTGACATGCGTGCATTTTCTCACTTTGGTGGCCTCACAATATCTCCCCCTTGAGTAGGCTTCTGTTCCGATGACGGTAGACTTGGCGATGAGCGGACCTTTCCTCCTCAGATCTGTGATTAGCTGCCCGGGCGGGCAAAGACGAGCAGATGTCGTGCCACTTTCGGCTTGTCCTTGAGTGACATGGCTGTTTATCGGAGAGGGCGATGCGTCAGTTGCCTCAGAGACGCCGTTACGCAAGGAATAAAGTGACGGGTCACTGCTGTGCGGATCGCTACGGTAAGGTAGAGTCCAGAACTCGTTCGTGAGACTTAGACGGCGCCTGGCAGATTGGTCTTTTCCCATCCGTGATATGATCAAATGAGCCCACCTGCTAGGCACAGCTAAAGCACCTCCCTAAGGCACATGTGAATGTCGGCGTCGTTTCATCTTGGCGTTCATCTAAGCTAAGGTACCTTGGGTATGAAAAGTTCCAATTCTCCGCCTACTATTTCCATTTTGCAGATCACGGGACATCATGGTCAGGCAGTTCAGTGTTCCCCAAGCCTCCGGATCCACTTCCAGCCAACTCACCAACCAGCCCCCGGCCAGCTCCACACATGGCTCCTGCTTCCCCGTCCTCACCCCATTGGTCCAGTGACTTCCTCGTCTTCTTCTACCCAACAGCAGAAATGGAAGGCACAAGACACACGAATCCTCCTTGCAACTTGTGCTTGTTGGCCTTGCTTGCACTGTGATCTGGACATCATTCCGTTTTGTCTCAAAGACAGCTGTCTGCCATTTCGCCCCGGCTTCGCTTTTCCAAAACCCGACCCAGCCAAACAAGGCTTCAGCAGGAGCACCCTTCGTCTAAAAGCAACCGCCATAGTGCCGCAACTACTGCACGCCACAAGTCTGCGTTGCCGCGATCGAATTGAAAGCCATGATCCTTTCCTTCTGCCGCTAGCATTAGAAGGCTTACAGTTCTCAATCCACCGAGAACACGACCGCGCCAGACCTCATGGCCCCTGCGCCGCTTGCTTGCGGGAATATGCAAACTTATGAAAACCTCCTCATTGCAGAGGACTTGATGCTTCACCGTTCTCACATCCTAAGCGACATCTCTGCCCTTGTCTCACTCATTGCGGGGGAAAGCCTCCCGAGCTCGACCGGCAGACCCACCAGATTGCGCTTCCGTCCTTGTTTTGCGGGCCAAATGTCGGGCCACCACTCCGAGACGGGCCATCAGCAATCGTGCCAAGATCACCAAGACTTGCAGTAATCCCAGATTCCACGGAGTTTACACGCATCAAGCCCGTCAGTGAGGCATCCAGTACTTGAAGCTGACTTCTCAGCCAAACTGTCACAGAAAACCAACGCAGTGATGTCTTGTCTCGAAGTAATCGGTCGTTCTCGGGCCTCACCCACATTACCTGAGAAAGAATCCACCGTACCTTATTGCGTGGGTAAAGGTCGAGATGCGAACGAGCTCCACCAAAAAAGCACCAGGGCCTTCCTTCGTCTCGCTTTGAATGGATCGCTTAAATCGCAACCACCACAAAAAAAAAAAAAAAAAAAAAAAAAAAATATATATTCAACCATTGCACCAGCTGATTTTCAGACTTTTTCTGCCCAGAATTCTTTCTGACCTACACCAGAGAAGAGTCTGCAAATCTTCCTGTAACATCGACGTGGATCGGAATCTTCCCTGTCATACGCCCGAGAAAACTTTCGCCGTGGCATCCAACCGAGGCACGCCGTAGACATCCCGAAGAAGGGCCCATGGCCATCCCAGCGTCCAAGTTGATACCGCAAACTTCCAACAATCTAAGAAATGTCTCTCATGCTTGTTTTACGAAGGTTGAGATTTGTTGAATTTCTTCAACTAACCGTACTTTTCGTGACTTACCTGACGACTTTGTTTGGTGGAATCTACTCTGCAACGTTACCCCGACAGGAATCGAGTAAGATACGCCAAGGATTCTCTTGGTTTCGAATGCCCATCTTTCACCTGGATCTTCGCGCCGACTCGGCGCAACATCGAACTCCGCGAGCATCAACAGCAATCGACGTCGAAAGGCTGGTGCACATTGGGTGTGGAGGGAAACGTAACCCGGCCGAAAGACAGACACCCACCTGTCAGTCGCCAGTAATCAAAGGCGACCTTGACACGTCCTTTCCCGCCCTTGACTTACCAGGCGTACCTGCCAATCGCCCCCCAGGCACCGGTCCATCTCCCAACTATAGGTAAACTGAGGCAACCTCCACGCCCGGGATCTCGGTGCTGCTTCGCCCCGATTCCATGCTTCTCGGGCTACCAAGGCCCCCCGGGCAGGCTAGAGACTCAAAAAGCTCGAGCTGTTGCGGGAGCTCCCCCAAGTTTGCCTGACCGGGGATGCAAGCATTGCTGCAATTAGGACGCGAGATGCTGCAAAGAGTTGCGCCGACGGCACAGACCTCCTCTCAGCTTGGCTGTCGTCAGCGGCATCTGAGGCTGAACAGCATCCGAGCGAGGATGTTAGTTCATCTCGCTACCTCATGACTGGCTTGCTGACGAGGTCTTGTCGCAGGATCCCACTTGTCGTCAAGCTGCGAAAGGGCATCGTGACTTACCAACTGACTCGCCTGCCTTTGCCGTTATCCCATCGACTTACCAAATGAGCCCCTTCAGAATATCAACACACCCGCAAGTGCATCCAATCGGGTCATAGTACCTTGTGATTCACCGTCTGTAGTTGTGTCGCAAACCAGCACCAGTTTCCGTACAGTCGGTTGACTACGCCCAAATGTCCCTTCTCTTTCCACAAGGCTACAGGCTCTTTACACGTAAAAGGAACTCACAGCTGCCCAGTCGCTGTTTCCTCTCCACATCCATGCTCAAGGCACATAATGCAGTGAGAAAAGCGCCAGCATCCCCAAGGACACTGCCAAGGTTGCGAGTCATCGCTCAGTCCCGCTCCCAAGAGGAAGCCGGATTGTCTCGTCGCCCGAGGCCTATGCAAACTCCAAAGAATCTTACGAGGCTCATTGTCTGTGAGTAGTCAGCGGTAAAAAGGCGTGGGGAAGGTCAGTGTTGTCGCTCCCAGAAGTGGGAGCAGTTGCACTGCGTCAGATAGCAGACCTGTGAGGGTCCGTGTGAAAAAGTCCATAATCATTCAAGCCCACTAGGGCTGGCCCATGCCAGGAAAGAGGGCGGCGACGCTCCAAGACGCCAAGAGAGACCGGGCCTGTAAAGTCAATCGGTGCCGCCGACTTCCATTATCATACAACTCGTTTCGAATAATGAAACTGCAAGCAAGCAAACATTGAGAATCCAGCTCGACGCGGGGTCGGGGCATAGGTGAAAAGGAGGTTGGTGGGGGTATCGATGCAAAGAAACAGCCGCCTCTCCTGACTCCATCTCTGTACCGAAGGCCGTCCACGCCATCTGAATAAGGAACAAGTACAGCAAATAACCCATTATTAACCTAAAATGATCCTCCACTGTATAGTCAATCCCGTCCCGTCGGCTTCGAACAGTTGGTTCAAGCCGTTCTGGCTTCATTTTGACGAATTGTGCAGTTTCTGAAGGTGAGCGCGTTGTTTGCGGAATGACGAGTAGTTGCCGGCGTAGATCGGCTCGAGAATGCTCGGTACGCGGTTGGTGCGGGAGGTCGGGTGGGCAAGCTCCCGCATCCTATTCTGTAGCATCTTGTAGGCGTAGCGGAACTCCTCCAGGATCCGGCCGGCGTTGCTTGACCCGCCGGAGATGTCGTTGGCAGGGTTGTTAGGGTCAATGACAGAAATACGGTCGCGGTTTTTGTACACAACGTTGGGCACTCTTGTCTGGCGTTGGTGTTAGAGAGTAAACGGGGGTTGTCTAGGATGGAGAGCATACCTTATGCACGTAGCCAGGGGGATTGAGACGGATGGCGGTGTTGTAGTAGTCAAACCTGTTTCCGTAGAGATCGAAGAATTCCATCAGCATCTCACCGAGATGGTGCTCCGGCGCAAGGTTTCGGCTCTGGACCTGGGGCATAAGCTGAAGCATGCTGACGACCATGCATGTGACGGTAAAGCTCCCGATGCCTCCGTTGACCGGCTCGTTGAGGCCACGCATGGCAAGGAAGTGTTTGATCATAGTGACGAGGATGGGCATGGCAGGAAACTTCTCCTTCCACGCGACGAAGGTCTTGATGGCTTGAGGTCCATCAAGCCGGTCGAATGAAATATCGACTCTCAGGCCAGTGATATTGTCGATGTACTTGACGAGGGGGACCTTCGCGCTTGGGATAAACTCCATGCTGTTGTAGTGCGCGATTTTCGCCCCAGTAAGGAATTTACCGAAGTTTCTCAAAGACTTCATGCCGAAGAATTCGGAGGGCCCACCTTTTCTCCAACGCGCGCCACATACGACCAGATCCATATCCGCAGTAGGGAGGTACAGACCCGACATGTAGGAACCGAAAGGCTCAACATCGCAGTCCTTATAATTGCGGTTGAGTGCCAGGGCTCTGCGAAGTCGGTCTACTAGGCGTGTGCGCATGGTATGCTCGAATTCGAGAGGCCTGACCATGCTGTAGAAGTCCTGAATTTCCTTGTGCAGCCTGAAGTGTGTTAGGAAAGAAGGTTCGCAAGGATCGCGCCACTCACCAAACACTCATGTCTGATGTCTTGGAGTGATCGTGCTTGATCCAAGGAGTCGGTTCCTCGTTGGTAGTGACAACCCACTCCGGCAGGATGCTGCCGCCAACCGGCATCTTATTTACCTTCTTCAGCGGGCCATAAGCAGGCGGCTTGATGTTATCGTCGGCGGTGCGCTTTCTTGAGCCAAGCGCGTTGTCAGCCACGATGGGCTTCGCGGGCAGGTTCGGTCTGCTGTTGGAGCTCAAATCCGCGCGTGGACCAGGAGGCGGCGGTGGCGGCGCAGCGACGGGGGGAGCAGGACCAGGTGGCGGAGGTGGAGGGGGAGTTGGCGACTTGGAGGGAGGTAGAGTGATCTCTTCCTGCCCGTCCTCATCGCCACCGTCGACGTCGAAAGATATGAACTCCTCAGCCTCGGTGCTGGCAGCGAGTTTGTCGGCGGCGGCATCATCGACGCGAGCCTTGCGGATCATCTTGACCATGTCCTTTTTCTTGCGCTGTGCATCGGCGTCGGGTGGGGGAAGTGCGGTGTACGGGTCCGGGTTGGACCACTTGGGGACGCTGTTGCCGTCGTCGCCATTCTCATCACGACGAGCGCGCTTTTTGGAAGGTGCGCCTGACTGGTTCTCTGAATCGGAAATGTCCATCTCAGCCTCGTCATCGTCGGACAAATCGTC
Source organism: Colletotrichum ledebouriae (assembly GCA_036785755.1). Taxonomy (NCBI): domain Eukaryota; kingdom Fungi; phylum Ascomycota; class Sordariomycetes; order Glomerellales; family Glomerellaceae; genus Colletotrichum; species Colletotrichum ledebouriae. The sequence continues at coordinate 3,382 of JAVHLU010000830.1, read as the reverse complement.
GACATCGCGGTAGGTTATGCCGGCATCAGCATCATTGACAAGGTTCTCGTCCGGGCCGTCCTTACGGTCGCGCAACAGTTCTCTCTCCGCTGGAATGATTTTTTGGTATGCTCCACGACCACGTCCACGGAAGGGTCCGCCGCGACCGCGTCCTCCGCGACGTCCGCCAAAGCCTTGACCTGGGCCTGGGCGGTAGGAATCGCCAATGTCGGCTACGCCAGCGGGCTTATCCATCCGGAAAGTGAAGTCGCCCTGGGGCGGTCTCGAGTCAGGTCTGTAGCCATCGAAACCTCCAGATCTTCGGCCTGCGTCGCCTCCTCTGTAAGAATCGTAGTGGTTGGAACGCCTCGGGGGCGACCTGGAGCGCTGGCGATACTCACGGTCCTCTGGCCAGGGATTTCGCCAACTGTCGCCAGCTCCAGGAGGCGGTGGGTGATGGGGGCGCGAGTCATAACGATCACGGCCATTGCTGCGATTGTCGCGATTACCTCTCCGAGGCGGGTATGATGGTCTATATGAGCTCATCTTTAGGTTGGGCGCGTTCACGTTTAGAGGTGGATCCTGGTGTTGACGCGTTAAAAGTTGAGTGACGGACCACAAGGTGCTGAAACAAAAGCGACATCAAGGTCTAAATTGCTGCCCTAGCGTATTGATAAGCGCACGTGATAAGCCTTATCTGAAGTGGGGGTTTGTGTAGAGATCTTATCTGCAGAAGTGCAGGTGCAGTTGCAGGGGTGATGCCCTGCTGTTTTCATCACTGCTCTGGTGGCGATTCAGATGGATGCAGGTGCAGTGCATCAAAGCTGTATTGAGAGACCAAAGGCAACTTCTGGTTGCTTTATATGCCAATTCACGGAGAGAATAAAAAGGCACTCAGGGTGCTGAGATGAAATCATCACAGTCGCCCAAGAGCATGCTAGCTTCTCAGGTGTTGACACCCTGATAGTGTGGTGCGGTCTTCTTTGTCAACCAGCTCAGCAAATGAAGCCACAGTTGAGTCTTCCGGATTGGCCTTCATAATCTGGAAAAAGCTCAAACACTAGGGGCTCGTTCTACTTGAATGTTTTTTCGTCCTCTGCTTTTCCCCAAGACTGACTCTTGGTTCTTGAGTCGTCCTCCCCCGTTGAGTTCTGATCAGTGGAGCTGCATGTTTCTTGGAAGTCTCCACTGATTCTGAACTATTTAGGGAGTAAATGATGTCTTCCCATCATCGTCGAATATTCATGTGGACCACCTTCTCAAGACTCTTGAGACAATTGAGCTCTACCTCCATATTTCAAATGCGCCCTTTCGTCTTTTCAATGGCCTCTATCGCCATATGCGCCTGCAATCAGAATACAACGCCACCGCCATCAACGACTAAGTCGCTTCCATTGAAATAGCTTCCAGCCTTGGAGCACAGCATCACCACAACACCCGCAACCTCCTCTGGCATGCCCATGCGCCCAGCAGGGTTCCTCTCAGCCCACATTTTTCTTGCTTCAGCCAGTCCCTCGCCGTCGTTCAGTACCGTATCCATGTACCCAGGACTGATGCTGTTGACGTTGATTCCGTAACCGGCCCACTCAGCAGCGAGACTGCTCTTCAGCATCAACAGCGCGCCCTTGCTTGTGTTGTATGCCGCTTGAGGTTGCGGGAAGTTGACCCTGTGCGCCGAGATACTCGCCGTGAACACGATTCTTCCACCGCGCCCTTGACGGACCATGATCCTGGCCGCAGCTTGTGCGCAGATGAATGCGCCCGTGGTGTTGATGTCCAAAATCTTCCGAAACTGGGCAGCAGGCATCTCTAGTGCGTGTACACATCCGACCACACCCGCAAAGCACACGAGATAGTCGATCCCGTCGAGTGTCTCGGCAGCTCGCTCCATTGCCTTTCCGACGGCATCTTCGTCTGTGACGTCGACTGACAGCGCATCGATCTTCCTGTCGGGGAAAGCCCCTCGCAGGGCCGCGATCTGCTTGACGGCATCGGCTGACGTGATGTTTAGGTCCAGCAGCATGAGGCCAGTGAGACCGTGTTGAAGCATCGCCTTCACGACGGACATGGCGATGGCACCCGTGCCGCCCGTCACCACTGCGGTTCCCGGGAGGGCGAAGCGAGAAATAGCATCATCGGTGACGGTTGCTGTGCGTGTCTGAGCCCCAGGAAGACCATTAAGGCCATTTGCGAGGGTCATGAAAGGAATTGCGCGCTTGGTAAGCTCGTCGCGGGCTGTTGGGTCGGCCATCTTGGCAGGGGTGAAGGGATGAGAACTGAACTCCTCTGGGTTTTCTCAGTTGGTCTTAGGGTTGAATGACAGATGCATAAAAATGCGGTGCGCAGGCTCGAACAGCAAGGAGATGGAGGAATGAAGCTGAATTGGAGGACAGACATCGGACGTCTGGGTTCAAGGCTCAACAAGTCACTTGAAGCAAGGGGTGACAGGATGCCGTCCAGCGGCGAGGTTGCGGGGGACTGTCGCCCGATGCGGGCCCGTGCTGCCGGTGGCGGGGTCCCGATGGTGGGGTCCTGAAGACGTCACAGTGGTGTTGACGAGTTGTCATCGTTCAGTTCACATTCTTGTTGGCCTGGGCGCCGTTGGCTATGACTTTGGGTGCAATTGTCGGTACCTAGTATTGTAGATTTCGATAATTTGATATTCTGATTACTTTTCGCTGGGATGATGCTGTCGTTCGGGAGTACGATTCATCTCACGGACCTAACCGTAGTCCAAACCTCGCACATTCAGCGCGGCTACGTCTGACAGTGCAAAGAAGCCCCCGAGCAAGAGAGGGCATAGCATTTCGTGGTGGACAATCATTGCAACCGCATACCCACAACAAGCGCCAAATGTACTCGACGAGGTTCGTCAATCAACCGCTGCGGGGTCATTGGCTGGCTGGCATTATGTGATATTCGTGACAAGGATTGTGTAAGGTCAGTAGAGTATGATCGCATAAATTCTCAGCAAGGCATACTCCAGCTCTGCCAACAGAAAGCAAGTATCCATTGATAGGGTAGCAGAGCCTGCTGGTTTAAGACTACTGCTTGTCCTGCAGTTGTTCAGAGTCTCACAGGAATGCGCCACGCTGACAAGAGTGTTTGCAACCTTGAGGTCTGGTAAGAATCATGTCAACACCGATTCCCACTAGGATTTTGGACCGCAATGCAGCCGCAATCTTTTTGTTGCATGGTGGAACGCCTCCCGAAACTATTGCAGTCAAGTTTTAGACTTGGCGTTTCTGAGGTTCATAAGTCAGCAATGCAGTGAAAGGATCCTCATTGTTGCGAAAATGTCTAACTCGAAGCGATTTGCCTCCCTCGTGTCTTCCGATTTATCAAATGATATGGGGTCTTCGTAGGTTGGGGTCCGATTTCAACTCCCAAGGCCAGAGAAAAA
>JAVHLU010000829.1:0-45162 GCA_036785755.1 Colletotrichum ledebouriae | reverse complement strand
ATAGTATTATAATTAAGAAACTTATTAGGAAAGCGAACCTCGCCTTCCTTAAATATAAGCCTCGTTCCTTATACTCTATTCCTAAGCGGATTCCCTAAAGTATTAATACTATTATTAACGATATAAATTATAACTTATAATATATAAGCATACCTCTTTTATATTACTATTAAACTAGAGCAATAATATAATACTTTAGCACCTTAGAAGCGGGTACCTTAGCCCTAAGGCTCTAGAGTAGCTAGTAAATACTACTTAGGGGGTAAGGATTAAAAGCCCGATATACCTATAGTACTAATACTATATAGTTATATATACTAAATAGGTGATTTTAAGACGAACGTTAGAAGATAAAGTAATATACCCTTACTACAGAATTATATAGGATCTCTTTAACTACCCCGAAGGCTTTAACTAGAACTAATAGCTCCTTATTATTAAGGATAAGTATACTAGTCGACTCTTTGTATTTCTATATATTAATAAGACCTATAGTAATATTATACTCGCTCTATATACCTTTAAGTAATAGGTATATAAATATAAGGGACTTTCTATTTATAAGATTAGATAAGATATTAAGAGGTTAGTAATTTCACTTATAAGCTATATAGGATATAAGGATTAGACCTATATAGAAGGAATAGAGGTTAAAACAACCCCTCTATATATAAAGGAACTAAATAGCAGAGGGGAATAAGCTAGTTAGGAAGTTATAACTCGAACGATTAAGATACTTATTATAGCTAGCTTACTTATAAAACTATAGGCTAAGATAGTACTAGTAGGAATAATACTTTATAATATAAGCCTACTTAAATACTATAACTAGCGTTTGCTACTATAGATTAAAGAGGAATAGTTCCGCTAGTACTTTTGCTAGTAGTAACCTAATAATAGAGTAGCCCTAACCTGCGACCTTTACCCTTACTAAGGATATATATATACCTACGGCTACTATATATACCCCCTTAAGAGGGAATAAGAGAGAGGAATTAATAAGAGAGACTTTAAGGTAATACTATAGGGATATATTAGATACCTAGTAGGATATATTCTAAACGCCTATAACCTATATAGGGTCTAGATCCTTATATTATAAATAGTTATTATTATATAGAATATAACGTTTAATAAATAGATTTTTTATATAAAGGATAAGATAAAAGAGGCTATCCTAGAAGATATTATCCATAAGATAGTAAAAGAGATTAAAAAGCCTATATTATAAGTCGACTTTAAACTTTAGATCCTAGGTATTATAAATAAGGATAAAGCTATATTAATACTTATAACTAAATACTTACTTATACTAACCCTCGTTCTTATAACTAAGTCTCTAAATAGAAGAATCCTAAAACTTCTAAAGGGATAGGTAAGTTAGAAGGGGAGGTAGCTATTATCCCCTAATCCTATATTAGAGCTAGATAAAAGCCTAGCTCTAATAAATAGAGTAGTAGGTATAGTATATATATTAGAAACGAACTATATATATAATACTATTAAGGAAGTTAATTCTAAAGGGGAATAGATTAAGGACTATATTATAATTAAATTACTCCCCGCTTTATAATATATTTCTAAAGTAGGTAAGAGCAATAAGAACGAACCTTTAGATAGTAAGCCCTTAAATCTACTAGTATAGCTATACTAGTATAAAGAGGAGAGAGATAATACTAAATAGAGGTCTAACTAGGTATATAACTAAGAGGGCTATAGCTAAACTTATTAAAACTAATAACTATATAATCTACTACCTAGTAACTTATAACTAGGAATAGTAGAAAGCAAATCCCGCTCTAGTTACTAGTTTTTACTCTAATATTATATAGAGCAGGAGCAGATATCTAGCTTCTTTAAGACTTTTATATCTAATTAGTAGAAGGGCTTTTTAGAAGCTAAGATAGGGTATTATACGCTCTATAGCTATATATATATTACTATCTATAGCGCGAAACCTGCTTATATAACTATAATAATTTATAAACGTCTTATTACTAATAACCTTACTAAGCTACCCTACTTATAGAAGGAACTTTTAAACCTCCTATAGGCGCTCTAAACTCGCTTTAAAAAAGTAGCTAAGGTTAAGATAGGTAAATTAGAATAAATAGATATATAGTATGTTATTAATTAAGAGATAATAATAAAGAGACTAATCCCTTTAAAGTAGGTATTTACCTGTAAATTTAATAAGGATAATATCCTTAACTAATATAAAGTAAGGATCTGCATTCGAGGCGATTAGTAAGAGAAGGTACCCCTTAAATAGACTTATATAATAACCCTCGCTACTTATACCTTTAGGGTAGCGATAGTAATTATTATATAATTTAACCTCGAAGTTAAATAATTCGATATTATTAACGCGTTCCTAAATACCTCTCGGGATCTAAATAAAGACCTAATTATTTATAAGTTACTAGATAGCTTTAAGTAGCCTAGGAAGTATATTAAACTATACTATACGCTCTATAGGCTAAGGGATATACTACTACTCTAGTATAAGGAGTTCTCCTTAACCCTTTAGCGTTTAGGCCTTATACTTATAAGCGAAGACCTATATCTCTTCTAGTTAACTAAGAAGAGGGTCCTTATTATTTTTTATATAGATAACTTCCTCGTTCTATTTTATAGGAACTATAAAGAAGTAGTATAAAAAGTAATTACTAGCCTAAAAGAAGCGTATAAATTAAAGGAATAAAGCCTAGTTAAGTACTATCTTAGAATTAGGGTTATCTATAACTAAGCTATATAAAAGATATACCTTTCCTACGACTAATATATTAAGCAGGTTATAAAGAAGTTTAATTTATTTAACTTAAGAGCGCTAATAACTCTCCTTTTAAATATATTACTCTTAAAGAGTAAAATAGTAATAATACTATTAGAGGTAAAGAGTTTCTAAGAGAAGATTAGCTATATACTTTATATTACTATTATAATCCGATTTAACGTTACTTTTATATATTCTTTACTCTTAAGATTCCTAACGAATCCCGCTCCTTATTACTATATTATTATTAACTAGGTTATATAGTACTTATATTATACTTATTACCTTATAATATACTTTAGTAACTCGGGGGGTAGATAGGTACTACTAATTATAAGTAATACTTTACTTATAGATAATAAGGAGATATAGAAGTTATCTTAAGGGTATATAATCTCGCTCTTTAGAGGACTAATTTAATAGAAGGCTACTTAATAGGCTATAGTTATAATATTAATAATAGAAGTAGAGCTTCTAAGCCTTAAATATATAGCTAAGGAGACTATTACTCTTAAGAGGCTATTTAAGGATATTGCTCTTAAACTTAGCGATATCTAGAAGATTTACTATAATAACTAATAGATAATTCGTCTTATAGTAGGTAAAAAGGAATAGATCTTAACTAAGCTATAGCATATTAATATTTAGAATATATAGCTATAATAAGAATATACTAGAGGATTATTTAGTATAGTATATATACTAATAAATAATATACTAGCTAATAGTCTTATAAAGGTTCTTAACTATAAGAAATTTAAAAAGTTTTATTCGCTCCTTAATCTAAAGGATATAAAAAGAATAATTATAATAAATAAGGGATACTCTAGATAAGAATAAGAGGGCTAGTAGCGCCTAATTTTTAATTAATTTATAGCTTACTAGCTAGGGAGCCTAAAGTCGCTCCTATAAGAGCAAAAGAATATAATATACCCTAAAAGGCTACTTTAAAACGCTAATTTTCTACTACCTAACCTCAGAGGATTCGCTTATACTAATCTATTAGGATATTATATAAAGGTAGTAATACCTCTAGTAAATATATACTAATAAGACTATTAACTATATAGTATACTATAGTAGCTATATTACTAGTAGGTAGATAAGGTGCGGGTATACCCGCGCTAACTACTAGGGTTCTAAATAAAACTAGGGCAGGAGATAGAGTAATAATGCTATATATACTAGAACTACTTATTACTATAGAGGCCCTACCTAAACCCTTATTATTACTACCCTTCTTTACTACTTCGATCTCCTCCTTTTAGGTAGTAATAGCCTCGTAAAGCATAGCTCTCTAACGAGCGAGGGTCTATATATTATATTAGAAGATAGTTATAGAAACAAAGCGTATAAAGAACCTTACCTTTCTAACTACTAGGTTATCTAAAGTCTTAGCTTTAGTATATTAGTAGGCTATAATAATAATAGGGGCGCTTATTTATTAATAAAGCACCCTACCCTTATAATAATAGTTATACTTACTTACTATACTAAGCAAGCACTTTCTATCTAATAAGCCTAAGAGCTCGCTTAAAATATACTAAAAGTAATACTTATTAAATAGGGGTATTTACTCTACCTCTATACCTCTACTAGGGGGAAGAGGGCTAAGAGGGGGCTCTAAACTACCCTCACTAGTACCCTCCTCCTTATTTATCTCCTTAGGGATTATAATAGTAATAAGGTTAGTAATATTCTAATATATAGTTATAATAATAAAAGGATTATAATATACTAGGAGCTATCCTCTTAGATTACTTAGGGGGGTAACCTTAGGGCCTCTTAAGCTATAAACCCTTACCCTTAGAGCTACCCCCTATAGGTTACTTCTACTTCCTTCTACTTATTATATAATATATTAATATATTATATATTAATAATAGGAAGGAATAATATATATATAACCTTATTATTACTCTCTAGGGGAGGAGGGCGCGCCCCTCTACCCCTAGCTTTACTCTTACTTTTAGTAGCGCGCGCCTTCTTAAGGGTTATAGCCTAACTAATCTTCTTTTTAGGAGGTATCTATAAATATATTAGTATATTATAATAGCTTTAAAATTATTACGCGTTATAAGTATGTACGCGTATATATAATAAGGTTATTATTAGGACTAAAGTTAGATATATATATAGTTATTATATTATATATAGGGAAGAGTTAAGAAGGTAGGAGGGTAGCTAGGTTATTTTATTTAGAATTAATATAATAGTAGTTACCCTACCTAAGCTAATAAGAGATAATAGATTCTATTACTATTAGTAAGAGTTAGTAAATAAAGGGTATTATAATAATAATAATAATAGTTATAAAACTAGAAAACTACGACTATTTATACTTCGCCTATACCTAATATAAATAACTTTATTTTATTATCTCTCTTATTAATAGGCTTATTAATAGGTTATTTATTAATATACTACTTTATATTTAAGTATTTTAAGGGATATTACGTAGTTAGGCGCTTTTCTAGCTATAGCTATATCTAGGGGGCTATATTATAATACCTTTAGTATTACCCGTTCCTAGCGCGGTATATAACTAATATTAGCTCCGGAGTAACCTTATTCTAGGGGTCGTTCCTCTAACCGTGGTTATAAGCAACCACGTTATAGCTACTCTCGTTATAATAGATCAAGCTCTTTAGTAACTATAAATGTGGCCCTATAGGACGTTTCTTAATAAACGTCAGCATGGATCTTCCGAGTGGGGTGCTGTTAGACATGACTTAACATACCATCATGGCTCCGTCGAAGCCAACCGAAGCTGACGAAAATATCGGAACCAGGAGAGTCAGGTTCAGCAGAAGCAAATATTCAAATATTCGTGCGGTACCGTGGTGCAGGGTTTTCGGGCAGGACGTTGAGCTGATGTTCGAGTTTGTCATTGCAGAAACTTCAAGAAATGTTTCCTGAAGCTGAAGATGGTCTCTGGTGCATGTAGAGATGACTAGGAACATACTGCTGCTAGGTCTGGCCCGATGGTCTGTTTGGCTGTCTTGTTGCCAGGTCTCGACTTGAGGAAGCCCATCTCGGATGCGTTCGGGCTGCACTGAGAATTCGGATTAAATTGCCGATGCTTCGCTGTCGTTGCAATCGAATGTCTGATCAATGAAGTCGCCGAGCCAACGTTCACCTTCAGGCCATTCGAGAAGGACAGGCTTGGGAGACATATGCCGGGCGAGAGGAACTACGTGCGGGATGGGGCCTACCTGCGTAGTCACGTGCGGTCCCACCCGTTCCGGAGCGGGTATATATATCCCTTCGGTCTGCATACCCCTATTCAGAGAGACTTCTTCCTATAGTTCGATATATAGATACCTATATATATACTCCTTTATCATAGACTTTATCCTATATACCCTTCTTTATAACGATCCTACTCTTAAGTATTTATAGCTATTATTATAATTATAACCCTAGCTCTTAGCTAGTTCGACTTTACTTATAATACGCCTCTCTTATATAACCCCTAATATACTATAATAGCTTTAGGCGCTCCTTTTAACTCCCTCCTTTTAGCCCTCCTCTTAGCCCTCTATTTAACCCCTCTTTATTATTAATATAGTATTTCTACCTAACCCTTCTACTACCTAGCTATATATATATACTTACTATCTCTCTAAGCTATATAACTAGCCCGCTTAGTATTTATAGCTTTGCTTCTATACCCTCTAAGTAGGCATATAGGACTATATTAACCTAAGTAGTTAACCTATACCCGATCTTACGCGCTATATAGCGCGCCCTCTAATAATTAATAAACTTACTATATAGTATAATAAAGAAGCTTATAAGACCTATATTTATAAATATAATAAATAGGCTATATAGCGCTATATATATTAAAACCTAAATAATATAGAGCCTCTATCTCTATTACCTCTTATAATTAATAATGTTTATAATAAGTACGCTATATATATAACTAACTATAATATTACTAAGGAAACCTAAAAGTCCCTCCTTAATAGCTATTACGACGTCTAGAACTTTATATATTATACTATTAACCCCTTATTACTTATAGTTATTTAAAATAACCTTATAGCTATTAAGAATACCTCCCTCTAATCCCTCGCGCAAGCGCTTAAGTAATTAATTACCCCTATAGACCTCGCTATAATTACTACTATTTAAGATAAATACCTTTATATTCTAGAGTAAGTAAATAGCTCTATATCGCTATATACCTAGTATTAGTAATAGTACGCTATATATTAGTATATAAGGTCGCTTAAAATCCCCAAAATCTAGGGGGTTATTATAACTAAGCGCTTTCTTAAGGTAGTTAGCAAGTAGATAGCGCTTATATAGGCCTATAACGCCCTTATTAAGGTTATTATAGCTAAGTAGACTAGCGCGAAGCTATACCCCCTTATTAAAATAGCTTCAATATTTAGTACCCTTATTACCTAGTAGTTAAAGCAGCCTAGCGCCCTTATAAGTATATTTATTATATTAATAGATATACCTAAACCTACCCCTACTAAAAACTCTATAATAAAGTGAGATAATAGAGTTTTTAGTAGGGGTAGGTTTAGGTATACCTACTATTAGCTAGCGCGATATTATAATCGCTTCTTTTTAATAATTTAGCTTAATAAAGCTAAATAAATTATTTAGCTTATAGAGCTAGAAAAAGAAGCTATCCTAGCTACCCTATATACTAATAAGTTCTCCTACTTATATAACACGCTTTAGGAGGAGGGTATTATAAAACCTTCTATTAAATACCTAATAAATATTATAATATAAGCTATATTATTAAGTAGACTACTCCTATAATTATTATTATAACTAGCGTAGCGCAGGGCCCTCTTAGTATGCTAACCCCCTTATAAGTAGATTGCTCCCCTTATTATAGCTATAGCTAGGCCTCCTTAAGCAGGCTACTCCCTTTATTACTAAGTAAATTACTCCCCCTCTTCTTATTATTCTATAGGTAGTACTATATAGGATCCCTAGGGCGCTACTCCCCTCGTTATATTTAGTTATAAATAGCTTTACTTTACTTTATATTTAGCCTTAGGGGATATTATAAGGCTAGAGGGGTATATTATATAGGATAGGGCCTACTTATATAGTTATATATAATCCTACCTATTCTAGAGCGGGTATATATATCCCTTCGGTCTATATACCCCTATTTAGAGAGACTCCTTCCTATAGTTCGATATATAGATACCTATATATATACTCCTTCGTTATAGACTTCGTCCTATATACCCTTCTTCACGACGATCCTACCCTTAAGCGCTTGCAGCCATCGCGACACCTACCCCGGTCGTCCCCCCCTAAATATGTCTTGTTTCCCCACGGGCAGTGGAGACTTCCCAACTTCTCGCGTTGGCGAGCTTGGTTCGGTGGCTGAACCGTCATGCCGGTAGAAGGGTTTGACGGAACTCGGGAGCGGATGGCAGGTCACCTGGGATAAACGCCAAGAAGGCTAGGACCGAAGACATTTGCGAGATCTCGGTGAATGCTCCTGACCGAATTCGTCCCGGTGAGCCTACACCGACGGGTAACGGCCCCGATGCAAGACCTTTCCGGAATGTTCGCCGGGGAGAACTCCCGACCATTCATCGATGTACGGTCGGACTATATGACACAGACATTAGCGAGTCCTGGTAGACCTACCGAAGCCAAAGAGCTCACCGCGGCCCTTGCGCCGGATCTGAAACGGTTCTGCGGAGGAGTCGGGAGATCAATGCTGCATGATAATTAAACTCGAGATCCCCCAATCCTCTCGACTCCGTCGCTGCTCTCCCCGACACGTGAAGCTTCCGAACAACGAGGTTCCAACCGGTCATCTATCGTCGCAATGGACCCACCGCCGAAGAGGATGAGGATGGATGCTGGTCGGGTTCTCCGCGACGTGGGACATGTGTCCGCCGGCGGCCCGCCTCCCATGATCCGCCCTGGCGTCGATCAAGCGTTTGCCGAGCAAGCTGATCCCAGAATCCCGAAGCAGAGAACGTGGTCGCGCGCGTCATCTGCCTGCCAGACTTGCCGCGGACGCAAGACAAAGTGCGATAACGAGCGCCCCATATGCGGCTACTGCCGGAGAGTCGGCGCGACATGTAGCTACATCGAAGATTCGGCCCCGGCCATGCCATTGTAAGTCGTATACTCGAGCCTTCAGTGGTCAAACTTTGTCCAGTACCGCCGCTCCATCGTGGGGCTAAGCGGGGTGGGATATATCGGACTGCTACTAATGGGGTGCCGCCGGCCAGCAGGTGCCAGGGCGTTGGACCCAGGCTGCTCGGAGCAATAGAGAACCTGGCCAACCTCATACAACGGAACGAAGAGAACTTCCGGGCCATACCTCAGCTGAGCCGCGATTTGTCCCGTGACTCTAGCGACTACCCAGACAGCCCACCAGCTCAAAGCAGCCGCCATGACAACCTCGGCCTCCTCTCCGGGCAAGATAGCAGCGGTCTAGATGGGTCTAAGAAGAACAGTCACCCTTTACTTTCCGACACAGCGGGCCTGGACTCGGTTCTCGAATGGCCAATATTTCCCAAGCCAGTACCCTTTGCAATAGATCCTTTCAGCCATGCGTCCCCTCGCGGGGACGTTTTCTCCCCGAGATCCCCACCGGCAATGGAGTTCTACGAGCTTTCCAGGCTGGTAGACCTCTTTCTAGCTAATGTACATCCCATGAATCCCGTCATAGACGTGCCTATCCTTCGCCAGATGTTGAAACAAGTTGCCGAGAACGGCCCTGACTGGTCGGCAGCTACCTGCTTGGTTGCGCTTACCTGTGCTCTTGGAGCTATATCCCGAAGACCTGGGCAGGGAACACCGAGCGGGACTCCGCGCGGCTACTCGTTGGAGCCCAACCGTCATCTAGCTTCAAGGTATTGGTCAGTCGCGGAAAAGAGGCTGGGCTTGTCCATGGGACTGCCCGGGTGGGAGTCGGTTCAATGTCTATGTCTTGCAGGGTATGCGGCTGTTCCCGCGCCTATCTGCTTTCTGAACCGAGCGAAAAGCTGACGAGCGCAGGATATGGCACATGTACAACATGGATCCCCTACAAGCCTGGAAGTGTTTCAGCATGGCGAGTAATACGTGGTACACCACCTCGCTTACAACCAAGTAAGGCCCCGACTTCACGATGTCCGGATTGTTCCGTGCTGACTCAACTATTCTAGAATGACTATGCCAGCTGCAAAGGCCGAGACTCCGGATTATCCTCAATCTCTGTCGTTGGAGCAGATTCTCTACTTCACATGCTTCAAATCAGAATGGTAAGCTTGCGTGGCCGCGTCCCCGCATCCCGAACTCACATCTTTTCTCAGCGAGCTGGCTTTCGAGCTACCTCTTCCCGGTTCAATTCTGGCCGGGGTAGACTATCCATACAATTTCCCCTCTCCTCCAACGCTCGGGGTCATGAATATCGACAACAAGACGTTGATGATGGAGCAAAGATCCTGGTATTACTACCTTGCCGAAATCTCCGCGAGGCATCTCGTGAACCGGATCGTCCTAGCCCAAAAGCGGTCCCCTCCGCATCCCACTGAGCATGGTATAGATCGGATGCTCGAGGTGTTTGAGGTTTTCGACGCCCAGTTAACCGACTGGTACGAATCGCTACCACCCCCGATCTCGTTCCAAATTCCCGCTGGTGAGATTGCACCGTTGGCAGACGACTTGTGTCAAACGCTTCGAGGGCGGTACCTTGCAATGCGAGAGCTGCTATGCCGACCATTTGTGCGGTTGGCATCGACCATCTCAGTTGGCATCACAGTTTCGGAGCACATGGTCACGAGGGTGGCCGAAATAGCCTCCAGAGGATTACAGTATTGTCTTTTCAGAATCCAAGCCACATCCTCCGCCCATAGCCACGGGTTATGGTTGCAGCTCAGGGGGTTTGTCACTTGCTCGCTGATTTTGACAGCAGCAGAAAGAGCCCAGTCTATCCCATCCCTCAACATGCCGACTAGGGTAGTGTATCCCCAGAACTGGAAAAGATCAATTTTGGCGCAAAAGGAGATTCTGTCGAATTGCTTGGATTACGAAGAGGGAGGGATAAGCGATTGCGCCAGAGTTCTGGACTGGGCACTCGCCAATTTCTCGGTGTAAATGTCGTCTACGTTACTGCAGGTGGTTCTAGATAGGCCATTGCTCTACCGTTGCGAATTGGGATTTCAGGGATGTCAGGACCTTGTCTTCAACAGCGCTGTATCCATTAACTTTGCAAAAGCCACGCATGCTTGTGCCGTGACAGGCAGGCTTATGTCAGTCCCAGTTTTGCAGAAAAGACGGTGGGCAATGGGGTCAGGTACGTCCCCAATGCGATCCTATATGCACTTACCTTTCACTAATCAAGAATATGTCAGGTCAAAGCCTGTTGGGGAGAATTCAGAATTCTGGCTGCCATGGTGGCGATTTCTTGTTGTCAACTCGGAATACGCTGCCGAAGGGGAGGTTAGGCTGTAAATGTCACATTTGATAGTCTTCGTCTACATTAACGCCGTCGTTGATCTCTATTGCCGCAGATGCCGAGATGTAGGGCCTGATGTGCTTCTGCAAGGTTTGCCCCCAGTCCATTGCCTCTCGGAGAGGAATTGTCGGTGTCCTACGTCTCTAGTTTGAGGTTGTCAAGCGATCGGCACGTCTCCCCGCTCATTACGTCGGTATTGCTCCCCGTGTACAAACTCCAAGAAACTTCCAAGTTAATGCAACAGCTCAGAAGTTTGGTTCCCTGCCATTTAAAGGTTTGAAGCTCGGGGCTGAACATGGCTGGGTGGCGAAAGGCACCAGAAGCTCGTAACTTTCCCCAATTCTGGCTACAAGACAGTCCGATGACAGCAGTCCGCGAACGCGAGGCCACCCACAGACCATTTGACGTGTCTCATCAATGTAGCCTCACCGTTGGTGACAGTGCACGGCCAGTGACACCAGAGAGACAAAGCGATACATGTGTTCTAGAATCGTCATTTGATCAGCGTTGTCCAAGCCCGTACACTTTGACATGAGTTCATTCTGTTAAAGGTGTGGAAAGTGCTATTGTAATTCTGGAGTCGGTAGCCGTAAGTGGTGTCAAATAAATCGCCGTCGCCTGATAAGTAGACGGAATAGTCATGAATCGTACGTCACTAGCTTCCTATCGATCTCGACAGAAGGAGACTGCTGATCAATAAGAAGGCTCTGTCCAACTCACCGCCGATCTGAGGTGTCTCGGTTGTCTGGACGGGAGCTGCGGGGCGAAAGCTGGCACGTTCCATGAACCAGGATTTGGGTGATCGAACGAGCAGCCCAAAGGCTCAGCGGAGGTTGGGGTTCTCGGCACACTTCCCGATTGGCAGGCTGGTGAGGGTATTCTTGCGTGGTTGAACCCAGCAACAGGGGCTCTGCTTCGGCGTCGTTGCCTTCCCGTCATACGGCAGCGAATTGCAAGCTTATAATAGCATTTGTCTTGACGCACCCGACAGTATTCGAAGTAAAGCCATAATACCGATATCGCATCTAATCGTCTGCAGCCTATCGTCGATTCCCCCCTTGGCAACAACGAGAATGGCAGCGGGCCTCGTCTTGAACGGACCAGTTCGCTCATGTCCCGACGTTGACGTCATTCTATCGCATGCTGGAGGAACACTGCTATTCCTTGACACGAGATTTCTTGGTTGCCTTCGAATTCTATCAGTTGGGAAGATGGTTGCCACAGATCTCGTTACGGCCTCGATAGATTTCGCTCGATTCTACTATGATCTCGCCACTAGTTGCAGTTCAGTTCAAATTGACGGATTACTTAACTTTGCACCTTCGTCCTACGTTTTGTTCGGTACAGACTTCCCAGCTTGCCCACTCTCAGTCATCGCATGCAGACCCGGCGTTACGACAATGTCGTGGCTACCAATCCTCGCGGGGCCGAGATTGCTCCAGGAGCTCTGAGGCGAATTTCACTTGAGTGCTTAAGAAAGCATGCGAAGGAGCAGATCATTGATTGGAACTACAAGGTGAGTTCGAAAAAGCCGTCAAAGATCTGAAAACCCAGAAGGTCTGTCGGAATAAGGTCGATTCTGTCTATAGGACTCATCATCTACTATGTCTTTCTGCATCGTAAGTCTTTGAGAGGGGATAAGTCCTGCCATAGGATGGTCTACTCCGAGTCAGCCCATTCAAACGGCAGCTGCCACTGCTCATGCTGTGCCTGGAATCTCTTCCACTCATCCGAGGACATGTCAGCACGCAAAGCTGCGGCCTCGGCGTTCAAATCATCCACCTCGACGTCCACGTCTGCCATTGCGTCTTCCAGACCTGAGGTGCCCTCGTCGTGGCCCATGTCTTCATCGCTGTCGTCCATCTCGAAGTCTTCGTCGTCCGCGTCGTCCTCCTCCTCGGCGACCCGCTTTCGCTGGTCTTCCAGTGCTTGACGGCGATAGTTCTGCAGAGCAACGATGCACTCATCGTGGCGGAAGTCCTCGCCCGGCCAACCATGCCAACTGTAGATCTCGGAGGGATGAGGCAAGCTTGTGGGCTCTGACAAAGGCTCCAGAACCTCGGCATCGAGCTCTTCTGTTGGCGGCAGCGGCAGCCAGTTCACTCCCAATTCAGGAATCAGCTGCGCGAAGAACTCGCCTACAGGGTAGGACTGAGCAGTGCGCCACGGCTTGTTTCTCGGCACCCTTGCGACGCCGTAGCTCTTCTCTTGGAAAGGCGACAGGATACCACGACTGCAGTCCACGATCCACCAGTACGGTCCGGACCAAGAAGTCACCGCCCCCACGCGCTCGCCATACGTGAGACTCACGACATCCGGAGGCAGGTCCATCGGTCCCGCGGGGGTTTGGCTGAACGGGAGGGCGGCGAGCTCTAGCAAGCCGTCGTCGCCGCGGTCGGACCACCTGCTGAAGTCACCCATGTGACGAAGGTAGCGCACGGCTTTGGACTTTGGTGCGACGTTCCATGGCCCGGGACGCGGTCCATCGTGCATCGGCCGGGGGTAAGGGAGATGGCGCAGCAGGTCGATGACCGTTTCGGATCTTCGCAGGGCACGAAGGGCGCCGACGTCGAGCTCGGCATCGGTCCAGCCCCCCGGAGGAGGGAAGTCGACATATGCCGCCGGGACGTAGGCCGTACGAGTGAGAGTTAAGTAGTATTGAGTGAGCCCTGCGACGACATCGTCACGGCTGTATGCGCAGTTGAGGGGTTTCTGTAGAGGGAGCTCCGACATGATCTCCGGGGTGCACGGGGGCAACTTGGGTTGGCGATGACGGCTTCGGGAGAGGGCCGTTCTACAGAATAAAGAAGAAGAAAAAGAGAAAGGCAGCTGGCAATCAAAAGTGAGCCTTGACTGCTATTGTGATGAAGACGTCCCAGCTATTTTCACCGTTCGCTGCCTGCGAGAAATTCACGCGACGCGTTTGCTTGGGCCCTACTGTCACCCCGCCCTGCACCATAGCCCTGCGGAAGGTGTTCTTATAGGCGACTTGGTGGTGGCTCTCCGAGGGTGACGACAAGGGTTTGATAGGCCAGAAGCGTGATCCAGCGGGCTTTTGTGGCACGTCCTCGAATGAATTCATCCATCTCACCTCACAGAAACGAGGAATCTCACGTTGGAATCTTATTTTGACCTCCATTGACATGGAAATGAACGCCGTTTCATTTTTTATATCTCAGAAACTCTCACTAGGGGAACAACTTATTCTCGTTTACTTCATACTCGCGCGGACCAGTATCTAGGTCCCCTGCACTTCACCTGATGACCTTAACGCTGTGGCTTACAATATCAACTCATATGCCAATCTCATCTCAGATGATTGATGGCCAGGTGGAACAAGTTCTCTCCTTTAAGATCCTTGAGATGAAAATACCTATATCCGATCGATAAGTGTTGCATCATTTCTTACTCTCTCGACGGCCGGAAGTGGTCGCATTAAACTCGCGAAAGCTTTTAAACCTTTGAAAGTCAAATCATCAAACTTCGATTCAGACAGATGTGCTAAAGAACTCAGCGCTTGTGTTGCTGCGGGGTTGGTTTGCTCGTGTGCTACAGCGCCTGCCAGTTGAGAAATTTCCACGACATGAAGCCACCTTTGAAGATGAGGTCATGTGCGTCGATGAGGCCAAGGGAAACGACTTGGGAACATGAAAATCCCCTAAGCTTAGAAAATATGAACCTACTCTTGAACGCCAAAGTGAAAATGTTCATCGGGAGAAGAGCAAGCTGCTCACTTGAAAAAAATGGCAATTTCATGTTGACCTGTTTGGAATAACTGAAGACAATTGTCTTGTAACCAGAATTCAATCGAGAAGAATTGGAGTATGTGCAGGGTCTAATGGAAGAGTAAAGTAATATCCATAATTCGCAACAGTATCCATCAGGTTGCTGTTTCCAGAGTAACAGTCTGCAGTGTCCATGGTAAAGATTTACGTGCTCCTGTCACTTAATCGACCCATGGCCCAATTTCTCATTCTGGTTGTAGCATCTCCAACCTGGCCGATCTGCCCCTCAAGCAGGATGAAGTCGTGGGCCTCGTGCTCTGCCATCTCCACGAGCAGGTCCAAGTCATTCTTACTGCAGCTGACATGCTCTGAGAATGTTCGAATGTCATCCCTGAATGATTCCAGCTGCCCACCAGTGATGTAAAGGCTCTTGGTTCCCGAGGAAATCTCATCCAACCAACTCAAGTCTCCATCCATGGGCATAGCCGTGGCAAGATCACTCTCGTCCGACTTGGTCTTGGCCGGGAAGCGGGGATGCAGGAACTGAGCGGCGGCAGCAGACATGCAGGACCGGGTGAGCATGTCCACGTAATTATTCTCTCGAAACGCCGGCGTGTTCGTTTTGCTTGTCAGCCAAGGCGAGACAAGGAACACACCCGCAAGGCGTCCATTGAGGGTAATGGGAGGAAGCTCGAGATGGGCTGGAGCACAGATGTGTCGGGCAACCTGACAAGCCAAATTGCCTCCCGCCGAGTCGCCGCCGATGATGAGGTCGTCTGGTCTGACACCAGACTGAAGAAGATGATTCAGCGCAGCAATGGCCTGTTGAAGCTGTGTCGGATATCGACCATCGGGCACCAGAGTATACTGAAGAATAGCGACGGCCACGTCGGTCTTTGCTCCTGGACCGCCCGCGACGTATGCTTCCCAGCACCAGGCAAGGTGGCCAGGAACAAGAGGCACGGCGTATCCACCGCCATGGAAGAAAAGGATAAATTTCTTCGCCCTTCGGCGATTTCCTAGCCACATAATCGCGCCCTCGTTGTCTGGGAGCATCTCAACGTCTCTTTTGAGCTTGTCTGCCAGCTCTGGGTGAGCTCGCCGCTTCTTCTCGATCCATGTCTCATACGTAATCAGTGTAGGGGGCTGGAGGAACTGAATCTCTCGGGACTTCATGCTACCAAGCACGAACCTATATAAGGCACAAAAAGCGAAGAAGCGGATGGACATGCCTCTCGCGACCGCAAACGGGACTCCGTAGACAAAATTCCATAGCAGCTGGAACGGGGCTACATGAATACATGAGGAACAAAGTCTTTTCTTGACGGTTTATTGGAAACAACTAACCTCGAAACAGCAGTCGGAAAAGTAGGTCGCGTTTTTCACCCAGCGAAAGCTGAGGTCTTGAAATGCGTGCCGGCATCTTGAAGAATTCTAATCTTGCTACAGAGCAACTTAGGTTCGTCTGGTATTGGATCTAGACCCAGACCAGTGGGCGACATAAAGGGGCAAAGACTTGAAGGACGGTGAGTCAGCCACGAGTACAGAATGCGGAATGAATCTTTACTCGTTTGATTTGGCTAACCGGCTACTGTGACATGAGCACATAAGAAGGGAAGATGTTCGAGATGACAGTGATAGGATTGTCCGCGCGCCAGCGCCAGAGGCACGGGCATGTTGGAGAACGTGCAGACGCAAGCAAGTCATTGCGGACCATCCCAACCGAGGCATAAGACGTGAGGAGAATTGCGTTTGGAAACTTTCGCACTCGTTTAACTAGACTCGTTTCTACCCTGCATCTGAGCCTTGGTCGGGCAGAGTTCGCGGTGAGCGACGCTGAGTGGTTCACCTCGATTGACGTGCAGCAAACAGAAGTACAGATCCTGGAACTTCATGCTCTGGTACATCCTCGATGACGGATTGGTCTGCTCGATCTTATGGTGTGGACGCCGGACACCTCGGCTTGGTAACCCGCGGACGGCGTTTTGCAGGGATTCCCGTTGATCTCGCCGGACGTTTGAAACGTGGTCGTTTTGACTACAAGATTGAAGCAATCGCCATTTCTTACAAAGAGGGGTTAGGTACCGGTTAAGATTCCGCCAACTCCATCCACCAGTTCATAACATTGCCCGACTTTAGTAATTCACAAAGATGTCGTTCTCACGGGAAGGCTTCACCGTCGACGTTATCGCCAACTGGCTCAGAAAGTCTGTGCTTAACCCATACTTGTCGATTCCCCTTGCAGCGTACTTGGCATTTGCATCATCGCGCAACTCTGGGCTACAAGGAGTCAGAATCGAGAACATTCAGCGACTTGCCTACTTGACGGCGTTGGCAAGTTTTGTCCTGTCAACGACAGAATATCTCAACAAATGGTCGGCCAATAACTGGACAACTGACAACACATGGGATTGGGACAAGGAAATAATCGTAGTCACTGGCGGAAGCAGCGGCATTGGGGCGAGCATTATCAAGCACATCCTGGCCCGGAACCCGAAAGCCACCATCGTCGTTGTCGACCTTGCGCCGCTGGCCTGGGAGCCCCCTCGTGGCTCTCATATCCGCTACTTCAAATGCGACTTGACTGACACGGCGGCTCTTAAAAAGCTCTGCAACCTCATCCGCACCCAGGTCGGAGACCCAACAGTTCTCATCAACAATGCAGGAATTGCGCGCGGAGTTACCGTCATGGAAGGCTCATACGCGGATATCGAGCTTACGGTCAAGACGAATCTCATCGCACCATTGCTTTTGACGAAGGAGTTCTTGCCTTACATGGTTCGTCGCAACCACGGCCACATCGTCAGTACCGGGTCAATGAGCTCCGTTGTGCCATCGCTTAAAATCGTGGACTATTCTGCGACCAAGGCTGGGCTTACTGCAGTGCATGAGGTAGGTTTGGTGCAAAACGCTGACAGATGTGTATCCTAACAATTTGAAGGCCCTCCAGCTTGAACTGAAGTACATCCACAAGGCGTTGAAAGTTCGTCAAACGCTTGGAATCTTTGGCTTCATCCGAACGCCGCTTGTGCCGTTCAACCCAAGACAGCCACAATTTTTCATACCTGTACTTCATGTCGACACTGTTGGCGAAGCAATCGTCAATGGTCTTTACAGTGGCTGCGGAGGCACGATATATCTACCCCGCATCATGTCCGTCGTCACTACGCTTGTAAGTTCCACTGTTCTGTGCTGCATGACCAGAGCTGACGGGGTGCGCAATCAGAGAGCTGGACCTGAATGGTTTTGGCGCATTGTGCGGGAAACTACTGCTATCGCAAAGGATATTGAGTACACCCCACGCCAAAAGATCAATGAGAAAACCGGACAATTTGAGTTGGGGGACGCAAACAAGACCGAAGTAAATGGTGTCAAGGGTGAGGAGTCGTAATATGTGAACTAGCATGACCGTGTGGAAAGTTGAGTGGTCAAATCCATATGTACGTTTCGCGAGCATGAGTGATTTGCTTCAATTCCCAGACAGCGATCCGGTTCATTCGCAACGCATCGCAACGTACAAGATGCATCAGGACCACTCTTTTCGGACGGCTGAGATAGCGTCAAGAGAAAGACAAGAATTTGAGATGAACAGCCGGGGTACGTCTGTGATTTGTCTCGATTCAATCTCCCGCAACCCTTGTTCTATCAATACTTCTAATTGGTCTTTCTAACTCAAATTGCCATATTGAAGTTGAATTCGTTGGTGGCAACGTGATAGACGATGGACCCGTCACCCTTCTACTTGCTGTCAAAGCTCCTCGCCCGCCAGCTCCTCGTGGGTGGCATGAACTCCATTTTCGTAGTCCGACCAAGGCCTGCGAGTTCCCGTCGCATCTACCAAGGATATGCTGGCTAGCCTGGGACAAAAAGCTGGGAAACGAGGGTCCAGCCGAGGCAGTGGCGAATAATAATCAAAGCTCCAAATCGACTACGACATAGTCCTGGGCAGCACCCGAAACTAAAGCTTGACGCCCGTTCTCGTCTACTTCCACCGGGCGCTTCATACATACTCTTATAACGCCCACTTTGTCGATATTCACAGAAAATGGCATCAACAGCGTCTGTGTCTAGCTACAGCCAGTTTGCCTGTGTTGGCACTGGATTCTCTGGCATCGGACTTGGAGCCACCTTAAAAAGATGGTATGACATCGGTGATATCCGGTTCTTCGAGAGAAACAGCAAGCTTGGCGGGACTTGGTTCGTCAATCAGTACCCTGGTAAGAAACCTTTCGACTTACCCCCGAACCCTGCGTTCCTAACAACAGTATCAGGATGCGCATGCGACATTCCGAGCGCCCTGTACAGCTTCTCATTCGAGTCCAACCCGGACTGGAGCCGAGTAATGCCACCGCATGACGAGCTATGGAGATATCTAGATCTTGTTGCGAGAAAATACTGTCTGACAGAGAAGATGTCCTTTGGGGTCAATGTGGAGCGCTGTGAATGGTTGGAAGCACGCCAACGCTGGCGATTGACCATCCGCCGGTATGAAGATGACGGGACCTTCACTCATGAATGCCAATTCCTGTTCTCAGCAACCGGCCAGTTGATGCAACCGAGACCCCTTGTTATCCCGGGAGCCGAGAACTTCAAAGGGCCCATTTTCCACTCGTCTCGTTGGGACAAGAGCGTGGACATCGAGGGCAAGAAAGTTGTCATCTTTGGCAATGGCTGCACTGCGTCTCAAATTGTGCCAGCAATCGTAGGGGAAACGAAACATCTCACTCAAGTCATCAAGACGAAACACTGGATAATGCCACCGGTTGACTCGCCGAACACGGACTTTATGAAATCAGTCTTTCGAAACATACCAGGCACCTTGACCCTTCAGCGGTTTCTCGTGTTCGCGTACGCCGAAGCCACATTGCGTGGATTCTACATGACCGATGCGGGAACGCGTTATCGAAAGCGAGTTCAGGCACGGGTAGAGAAGTACATGAGAGATAACGCACCAGCAAAGTATCACGACAAGATTATTCCGGATTTTGAGCTCGGCTGCAAACGTCGCATCTTCGACTCTGGCTATCTCAAGAGCTTACACTCGGAAAACTTGACTTTGCTGGACGACCCAGTGATCGAAATCGTGCCACAGGGCATTCGAACGAAGGACGGTATCGTAGAAGCTGATGTCATTGTGATGGCCAACGGCTTTGTGACGAACAATGCCGTCGGCGGTCTACGGATCATCGGCCGTGGCGGGACGACAATTGATCAACACTGGGAATCCATGGGCGGCCCTGAGGCGTACAACTGCACGATTCTTTCCGACTTCCCTAACTTCTTCTGTCTGTTGGGTCCCAATTCGCTGACTGGGCATACTTCCGCTGTCATTGCCGCGGAGAATTGCATCAACTATTCGCTACGGATTATCAGGCCATTGCTGGAGGGCCAGGGTACGACGGTTGAGGTGAAGCGTGATGCCGAGAAGAAATATGTGGACCAAATGCAGGAGGATATGCAGAACATGGTCTGGGCTACAGGCTGTAACAGCTGGTATCTGAGGGGCTCAAAGGAAGGAAAGAAATGGAACGGCTCGACCTACCCCTATTCTCAGGCATACCTTTGGTATCGGTGCTTGTTTCCCAAGTTTGATGACTTGGTTCTGAGCGTAAGTCCCTTTCCAGCCTTCCAGGTTTGTTTAGTATCGAGGTTAGGCGCTAAAGAAATCGGTAGGGACCGACTCATCCCGGAAGAAAGAAAAGAACTTGGCGGAAGCCAGCGGCGTTGGCCCTCATGGGATACATCTTATCCATCGTTCTGGGACTTAGCCGCAATCCAGTTGCAGGAAGCCGTTACTGGCAGCAGTTCCGCGCAATTACACAGTTGCTGCAAGTGATGTTGACCATGAAAGTGTCACAAGTTGCCAGAAAAATACAATATAAATAGATAGCAACAGTGACTTTACGTAGACTGTTGAGAAACGTCCTATAGGGCCATATTTATAGTTACTAAAGAGCTTGATCTATTATAACGAGAGTAGCTATAAGGTAGTTACTTATAACCATAGTTAGAGGAACGACCCCTAGAAAAAGGTCGCTCTAGAGCTAATATTAGTTATATACTATACTAGGAACGGGTAATACTAAAGGTATTATAATATACCCCCCTAGATATAACTATAGCTAGAAAAGCGCCTAACTATATAATATCCTTTAAAATACCTAAATATAAAGCGATATATTAATACATAACCTATTAATAAGCCTATTTATAAAAGAGATAATAAAGTAAAGTCGTTTATATTAGGTATAAGCGAAGCGTAAATAGTCGTAGTTTTCTACCTTTATAACTATCGCTATTATTATTATAATACCCTTCATTTACTAACTCTTACTAATAGTAGTAGAATCTATTATCTCTTATTAGCTTAGGCAGGGTAGCTACTATTATATTAATTCTAAATAAAATAACCTAGCTACCCTCCTACTTTCTTAACTCTTCCCTATATATAATATAATAACTATATATATATCTAATTTTAGTTCTAATAATAACCTTATTATATACGTGCGCGTGTACTTATATCACGCGATAATCTTCAAGCTATTATAATATACTAATATATTTATAAATACCTCCTAAAAAGAAGACTATTTAGGCTATAGCCCTTAAGAAGGTATACGCTACTAAAGGTAAGAGCAAAGCTAGGGGTAGAGGGGTACGCCCTCCTCCCCTAGAGAGTAATAAGAAAGTTATATATATATTATTCCTTCCTATTATTAATATATAGTATATTAATATATTATATAGTAAGTAGAAGGAAGTAGAAGTAACCTATAGAGAGTAGCTCTAAGGGTAAGGGTTTATAGCTTAAGAAGCCCTAGGGTTACCCTCCTAGGTAGTTTAAGAGGATAGCTCCTAGTAAGTTATAATATCTTTATTATTATAATTATATATTAGAATATTACTAACCTTATTATTATTATAATCCCTAAGGAGATAGATAAGGAGGAGGGTATTAGTAAGGGCGGTTTAGAGCCCCCTCCTAGCCCTCCTCCCCCTAGTAGAGATATAGAGGTAGAGTAAGTACCCCTATTTAATAAGTACTACTTTTAGTATATTATAAATAAGCTTTTAGGCTTATTAGATAAAAAGTACTTACCTAGTATAGTAAGTAAGTATAACTATTATTATAAAAGTAAGGTGCCTTATTAATAAATAAGCAACCCTGTTGCTATTATAACCTACTAATATACTAAAGCTAAGACTTTAAAGGACCTAATAGTTAGAAAGATAAGGTTATATATACGCTTTATTTCTATAACTATCTTCTAATATAACTTATAAACCCTCGCTTATTAGAGAGCTACGCTCTATAAGGCTATTACTACCTAGAAGGAGGAGATTATAATAATAAAGAAGGGTAGTAATAGTAAGGGTTTAAGCAGGGCTCCTAAGGTAATAAGTAGTTCTAGTATATATAGCGTTATCGCTCTATCTCCTATCCTAGTTCTATTTAGAACCCTAGTAGTTAGTATAGGTATACCTATACCTCGTCCGCTTACTAGTAATATAGCTACTATAGTATACTATATAGTTAATAGTCCTATTAGTATATATTTACTAGAGGTATTACTACCCTTATATAATATCTTAATAGATTAGTACGAACAAATCCTCTAAGGTTAAGTAGTAGAAAATTAGCGTTTTTAGAGCGGCCCTTTAGAGTATATTATATTCCTTTACTCTTATAGGAGTAACTTTAGGCTCCCTAGCTAGTAAGCTATGAATTAATTAAAAGTTAGGTGCTATTAGCTCTCTTATACTTATTTAGAGCGTCCCTTATTTATACTAATTATTCTCTATATATCTTTTAGATTAAGGAGCGAATAGAAATATTCGAATTTCTTATAGTTTAGAACCTTTATAAGACTATTAGCTAGTATATTATTTATTAGTATATATACTATACTAAACGATCCCCTAGTATATTCTTACTATAGCTATATATTCTAAATATTAATATACTATAGCTTAGTTAAGATCCGTTCCTTGTTACCTATTATAAGACGAATTATTTATTAGTTATTATAATAAATCTTTTAGATATTACTAAGTTCGAGAGCGATATCCCTAAATAGCCTCTAAAGAGCGATTATTTCCTTAGTAGTATATTTAAGGCTTAGAAGCTCCGCTTCTATTATTAATATTATAACTATAGCTTATTAAGTAGCTTTCTATTAGATTAGTCCTCTAAAGAGCGAGATTATATACCCTTAAGATAACCTCTATATCTCCTTATTATTTATAAATAAAGCGTAGCTTATAATTTGTAGCGAATAGGATAAGCCGCAAAAGTGGAACCACAATTGCGATAGTGCAATTGCAGCTTATATACGCATCACGACACAACCCCTCAGTTTCGCCCTAATAATAAGCGCGGAACTGCAACACTTGTAAGCTTCTAATTAGGTATATCTCGCTAAAGTCTAGGTAGTTGAGCCGCTAGGATTCGAACCTATACCACACCGCTAGGATTCAAACCTATAACGCTATAGTAGGGGACTTTAACCCCTAGGGTTAGGATTACATAAGCCCAAAAGACGTACTCAAACCATTCTAGTATATAGTCAGGGTAGTGTAGAGCTAGGCTTATGACTATAGCGAATAGGATAAGCCGCAAAAGTGGAACCACAATTGCGATAGTGCAATTGCAGCTTATATACGCATCACGATATAATTAGTAATACCTATCTACCCCCTGAGTTACTAAAGCATATCGCGAGGTAATAAGTATAATATAGGTACTATATAACCTAGGTAGTAGTAGTATAGTAATAAGGAGCGGGATTTATTAGGAATCCTAAGAGTAGAGAATATATAAAAGCGACGTTAGGTCGGATTATAATAACTATATAGAGTATAGAGCTAATCTTCTCTTAGAAACTCTTTACTTCTAATAGCGTTATTACTATTTTACTTTTTAGGAGTAGTAGGTTTAAAAGGGGGGTTACTAGCGCTCTTAAGTTAAGTAAATTAAACTTCTTTATAACCTACTTAATATATTAGTTATAAGAAAGGTATATCTTTTATATAGCTTAGTTATAAATAACCCTAATTCTAAGATAGTATTTAACTAAGCTTTATTCTTTTAACTTATACGCTTCTTTTAAGCTAGTAATTACCCTTTATACTACTTCTTTATAGTTCCTATAAAATAAGATAAGGAAGTTATTTATATAGAAGATAATAAGGACCCTTTTCTTAGTTAATTAGAAGAGATATAGGTCTTTATTTATAAGTATAAGGCCTAGGCGCTAAAGGGTTAAGAAGAACTCCTTATATTAGAGTAGTAATATATCCCTTAGCCTATAGAGTATATAGCGTAGTTTAATATACTTTCTAGGCTACTTAAAGCTATCTAGTAATTTATAAATAATTAGGTTTTTATTTAGATCCTAAGAGGCGTTTAGGAACGCGTTAATAATATTAAATTATTTAACTTCGAGGTTGAATTATATAGTAATTACTATTACTACCTTAAAGGTATAAGTAGCGAGGGTTGCTATATAAGTCTATTCGAGGGGTAACTTCTCTTACTAATCGCCTTAAATATAGATCCTTACTTTATACTAGTCGAGGACGTTATCTTTATTAAATTTATAGGTAAATACCTACTTTAAAGGGATTAGTCTCTTTATTATTATCTCTTAATTAATAACGCGCTATATATCTATTTACTATAATTTACTTATTTTAACCTTAGCTACTTCTTTAAAGCGAGTTTAGAGCGCCTATAGGAGGTTAAAAAGTTCCTTCTATAAGTAAGGTAGCTTAGTAAGATTATTAATAGTAAGATATTTATAGACTACTATAGTTATATAAGTAGGTTTCGCGCTATAAATAGTAGTATAGATATAGCTATAGAGCATATAATACCCTATTTTAGCTTCTAAAAAAGCCTTCTACTAATTAGATATAAAAGTCTTAAAGAAGCTAAATACCTACTCCCGCTCTATATAGTATTAGAGTAAAAACTAGTAACTAGAGCGGGATTTGCTTTCTACTATTCCTAGTTATAAGTTACTAGGTAGTAGATTATATAGTTATTAGTTTTAATAAGTTTAGCTATAGCCCTCCTAGTTATATACTTAGTTAGACCTCTATTTAGTATTAGCCCTCTCCTCTCTATCCTAGTATAGCTATATTAGTAGGTTTAAAGGCTTACTATCTAAAGGTTTATTCTTATTACTCTTACCCGCTTTAGAAATATATTATAAAGTAGGGAGTAGTTTAATTATAATATAATCCTTAATCCGTTCCCCTTTAGAATTAACTTCCCTAATAGCTTTATATATATAGTTTATTTCAAATATATATATTATACTTATTATTCTATCTATTAGAGCTAGGTTTTTATTTAGCTCTAGCGTAGGATTAGGGGATAATAGCTACCCCCCCCTTCTAACTTACTTATTCCTTTAGAAGTTTTAAGATTCTTCTATTTAGAGACTTAGTTATAAGAATAAGGGTTAGTATAGGTAACTATTTAGTTATAAGTATTAATATAGCTTTATCTTTATCTATAACGCCTAGGATCTAAAGTTTAAAATTAACTTATAATATAAACTCTTTAATCTCTTCTACTATCTTGCGGATAATATCTTCTAGGATAGCCTCTTTTACTTTATCCTTTATATAGAAAGTCTATATATTAAATATTATATTCTATATAATAATAACTATTTATAACGCAGGGATCTAGACCTTATAAAGGTTATAAGTATTTAGGATATATCCTACTAGGTATCTAATATATCCCTATAGTACTATCTTAAAGTCTCTCTTATTAATTCCTCTCTCTTATTCCCTCTTAAGGGGGTATATATAGTAGCTATAGGTATATATATATCCCTAGTAAGGGTAAAGGTTGCGGGTTAGGGTCCCTTTATTATTAGGTTACTACTTGTGAAAATATTAGTAGAACTACTCCTCTTTAATCTATAGTAGCGAACGCTAGTTATAGCGCTTAAGTAGGCTTATATTATAAAGCGTCGTTGCTACTAGTACTATCTTAGCTTATAGTTTTATAAGTAAGCTAGCTATAGTAAGTATCTTAATTATTTAAGTTATAACTTCCTAACTAGCCCGTTCCCCTCTACTATTTGGTTCCTTTATATATAGAGGGGTTATTTTAACCTCTATTCCTTCTATATAGGTCTAATCCTTATATCCTATATAGCTTATAAGTAAAATTACTAACCTCTTAATGTCTTATCTAATTTTATAAATAGAAAGTCCCTTCTATTAAGATACCTATTACTTAAAAGTATATAGAGCGAGTATAATACTACTATAGGTCTTATTAATATATAGAAATATAAAAAGCCGACTAGTATATTTATCCTTAATAATAAGGAGCTACTAGTTCTAATTAAAGCCTTCGGAGTAGTTAAAAAGATCCTATATAATCCTATAGTAAGGGCGTATTGCTTTATCTTCTAATATTTATCTCGAAATTACCTATTTAGTATATATAACTCTATAGTATTAGTATTATAAGTATATTAGGCTTTTAATCCTTACCCCCTAAGTAGTATATACTAGCTACTCTAGAGCCTCGGGGCTAAGGTACCCGCTTTAGAAATACTAAAGTATTATATTATTACTCTAGTCTAGTAGTAGTATAAAAGAGGTATACTTATATATTATAAGCATATAGTTTATATTATTAATAATAATATTAATACTTTAGGGGATCTACTTAGGAATAGAGTATAAGGAACGAGGCTTATATTTAAGAAAGACGAGGTTCGCTTTCCTAATAGGTTTCTTAATTATAACGCTATTCTTATAAGTTCTAAAGTAAAGTATATAGTTATACCCTAAATAGTAGATACCTATCTTTTAAAATAGCGCTTTAGAGAGAATATTAATATAAAAGTTCTCTATATATCCTATATTATAGAGTATAAAGTCCTCTATATTTATACCTTTTAAGCTATTAAGAGCGTTCTTAATAATCTATATACTCTTTATAATAATTAAGTATAAAGCTATTCTAGAAGTAACCTATTCTCTATTATAATACCTAATTAAGGAGGGGATAAGTAGGGACTTATTATTAATAAGGTATATCTCTCTATAGTTATCTAGGATTATAAACTTATATAATATATAAGGTCCTAAGTAGGGGGTTATAAAGATATTTAGGTACTCTTTATCTAAGTTAACTATATTATCCCTAATCTTATTTAAGAGGGCTATATATAAAGTAATTACTATTATATTAGTAGGGTAGCTCGGGGCTATATTAGATTTCTTAGATAAACTCTTATTACCCCCCTTATTATTTTAGTAGGTTTTACTCTTATAGGGTATAATATATAGCTAGCCCTTATAAGTAAGTTCCTTATAAAGATTAATAAAGCGTAGGTTACTATTTAACTAGTTATAGATCTAAGCTACTTATATATCTATTACTAATATATAGGGGCCCTTCTAGTAATATCTAGTTAAAGTAGCTTCTAAGTAGTTATAATTAATACTTAGCTATTAA
Organism: Colletotrichum ledebouriae; assembly: GCA_036785755.1. Taxonomy (NCBI): domain Eukaryota; kingdom Fungi; phylum Ascomycota; class Sordariomycetes; order Glomerellales; family Glomerellaceae; genus Colletotrichum; species Colletotrichum ledebouriae. Next base: position 17,710 of record JAVHLU010000829.1, on the reverse strand, counting down.
TAGCTTAACCTATATAGGTACTATTTACTACTAGATAAGTTACTAGTTATAGGAATACTTAATAAGTTAGCCTTATTTATATAGCTAGCTAGCGTTATAAAGACCCTAGCGCTTTATCCTTATAACCCTAAGTAGAGTATATCCTTATATAAGAGGTCCTTAAATATATTAATATATTAGCTTATATTAGAGACTAGTATCCCTGCTCGCTCCTATTTAAGAATATTTATAATTTTTATATTAGCTTAAGTAAGTATAAAGCGATAACTTACTACTTAAAGAAAAGTTTTTAAAGCGAGGATACTACTTACTTTAGGAAGCTTAAGCTAAGTAGTATAGAAGTAAATACCTTTAAAGTCCTTAATCTAGGTATTAGGATTAATACTCCTATTTACCTTCTCTAGGACTTAGATATACTCCTCTTAAATAATAGTAAGGGTATTAGCCTTACTTAGAGTATAATAACGTTTAAGATTAATAATAAGGCTATATAAGGTTATATCCCCTTTAGTAAGAAGTTCTATATATATAAGTATAATAATATTATAAGTAATAATCTCTATAACTAGATAGTTAATCTATTTAAACTCCTAGTCCTCGTAGGTTTACTTAGATTCTTATATAATAAATAAATAAAAGTACTCTAAGTATTATTTATATATACCTATAGTATTCTTATTAATTATAATTAGAGTAGCTAGAAGCTAAAGGGGTTATAATTTATTTATTATCTATATCCTAGTAGTAAATATAGGAGTAATCCTAGAAGTAGCTTTAGTAGTAGCCTCTTCTAAAGCCTCCTAGTTAAATAGAGCGATATATTAATTATAAGCGCTCTTCTCTTATAAGTACTAGGTATTAATATCCTAGTTTTACTTAGTAATATATATATTAAGAGTTAGGGTTTTTAATAAAGTCTTACCTAGGTATAAAGGTCCCTTAGAGTCGTCTAGGTTAATATACTTCTAGATTCTAGTAGCTTAGGCTTTAGCCTAGATTATAATATATTAAGTAATAAAGTCCCTATATATAATTAGGCGGTATAATATTATAATAGTAGTAATAAAAGATATTATAATTAAGGTTATTTAGAAATAGAGGGTTTATAGTAATAGAGGATTATATATAATAAGGAGGAAAAAAAGAATAGGAGAGAGGAAGTTTTAATAAGTATTTTTAGTAGTAAAGGCTTATTTTAAAATAGTAATTAGGGGTCTAGTTAGAGCTAGGCTTATAACTATTAAGAAATATCCTATAGGGCTATATTTATAGTCACTAAAGAGCTTAATCTATTATAATAAGAGTAGCTATAACGTAGTTACTTATAACTACGGTTAGAGGAACGACCCCTAGAAAAAGGTCGCTCTGGAGCTAATGTTAGTCACGTGCCGCGCTGGGAACGGGCGATGCTGAAGCCATCACGACATAGACCTAAGTAGCTTATTTGCATAGAAATAATTCATTGAGATATTGAAAAGGGACTCTGGCTTTCCCGCCTTTCTTTCAAGATCCATAGAGAGCCGGTTGATGTCTACATACTTTGGTTGACGGGGCGGCAGGTCCTCCCAGGTAGAGCCATCGGCACGAGGCAGTGTCGTTTGGGCAGGAGATCTGCACGTCTTCAAAGGGAAATGACTTTACGAGGTGCTATTCAGCACTATGAGACTTCTAGATAAGATCAATATGTTGTCAGCTAAGCACGCGCACCAACTGAACCCTACCACTCCACGAAAGCTGCTCACAAGTGGAAACAACCCGGCCATGACGCGATTCCCAACTACCACCGCCCAATTTCTATGACCTGTCGATGTAGTAGCTTATCTATACCACTCCCCTTTTCTGCCTGGGTTCAAGTATTCCAGTATGCTTGCATCACGCCCAAGGATGTTGCATGAAGACTCCAGTGATGCCCAGGCTGGGGCTGACAATGAACGTTCGAGGTCGGTCGTTTATGGATCTGTATGCGTCAATCACTAGAACACTAGATGCACATGCAGCAATTGAAGCCAACCTCGTGCTGTCATCAGCTTCAATTGCGACTTGCCCGGCATTTGCAGTACAGCGCCATGAAGAGACCTCGGTTTGCTTTCATCCCACCCGACGTTCGTGTTCGCTGGGCTTCGTGATGTGGCCTTTCTCACAGCCAGCTTATCTCGCGTCATGTCCTCGCTTCTTGGTGTCATCATCCCGCATATTCATCGGCGTTGCCAAAGCTGGCGACGCCCGAATCCAATCAGGAAGGTATTTGGGTCCCCAAAGTCCCTTTATCGTCTGTGCCGCTCGTATTTGAGCCCAGAGGCCTTCCATCCGCCACATTCCACCCCTGCATATGGCAGAGATACTGGGGGCTCATTGGCACCAAACCCCCTGGATGTTTTCAACGCGTCGGGCTAACCTATGGCTGAGAACATGGGCTCATCCCGTGTCGGCAAATAGCCTAGGGAACCAGTGCAGAACGCTCACGGTAACCAAAAATCTTCAGCTTTACGCGGTCAAACCTGATTGATGCATTGAATTCTTCTGGCCTGCTGATTGGAAAGGCTTTTAGCAACAAGACTGCTATTCTGTTGAAGCTCTTCTGCGACTTTTGCGAGGTGGCTATTCAGGCGCGCGGATAATGTCCGTCGAACCGCTACACGTGTCTGCCGCGACTTCAATTTTGTTCTTGTTGCTGCTTCCTCTTCGCCTGCTCAAACTCCGGCAAGATCCAATCAAAGTTATTCCGGGACATAATGGACTCATCAAACTGGTAGTCGCCGCCTCGGGGTCCAACGCCTTCAGTCTATTTCGTGTCAAACTAACCTTGATCACAGGTATTTGCGATTCTGTTGACTGCTGTCGATCTGCTCCGCGTAGTCGCAGTTCCAGTGGACTGGGTCTTGCCTCTCACAATTGCCCCCATATCTGCCATCACCTCTGCCCTGGGGGCCGTTGGACTTTGCGTATTGCTCTTCCTAGAGCATGCCGCTCAGTCAAACCGTCAGATCTCGCAACGATCTATCTGATCGCATCCATTTTGTGTGACTCTGCACAACTAGGAACAACTATACAGGAGCATGGGACTTCAAGACCCAAACAGCTGATCGCGATGGCGATTTGCGTCAGGCTTGTACTAGTAGTGTTAGAGAATCGTGGGAAGCGGTCTATTCTGCGATATCCGCATGACAAACAAGCCCCCGAACAGCTTGGTGGCATTCTCAGCAGGACTTTCTTCTGGTGGATCAACACGATTCTCGTCAAAGAAAACAAGTCCATTTTGGCAGAAGAGAGTCTTCCGTCCATCGACGATAAGCTATCCTCCACATTGCTGCGTCGTCGCATCCTGCAGATATGGGATCAGAGATGTGAGTCGAATACGTGTTCGCTGTGAGAGAGATTATCAGGCCACTAAAAGTCACAAAGCAATGCCCGAGACACCAACGACCTTGCCGGCTGCTCTTGTTCGAAGCCTTCTATCTGATGTCCTCGCGCCAGTCTTCTCGCGGTTATTTCTGATTATATTTCGCTATGCTCAGCCAGTTCTCATTGGCATTGCGATTCGTTACATTGGCCAGTCATCCGTAGAGACTTCGACATCTGGATATTCAATTATTCTCTTGGCCGCAGGAGTCTACATCGGCCTCGCCGTAAGGCACACTTACGTCTTCGCTACCATCTACTAAACCGTTCTATAGATCTCAAGTGTTTCGTATTACCACCGACTGAATCGGCTGAAAGTCATGATCAGAGGTGCAGTAGTCGCCCTCATCAATAACAACCTGCTACTGCAGCGCTCCGTCGGCTATGATGACGCGCGTGCCGTGACCCTGATGATCACAGATGCGGAGAGCGTCAGTTAGACTGGCAGAATGTTTCACGAAACCTGGGCATAAATCATTGAGGTTGTAGTAGGTATAGTTACATGTTACAAATAGGTGCGGTATAGAGTGATAGAGTTAGTATAGTTAGGTATAGCTAAGGTTAAATATTCTTCTCTAGCCCTCTAGTCTACTAAGTAAGGGCTAGGAGGCTTATCTAGTAGTTACCTAATACCTCCCTATATCTCCTAACTCCTATAGACTTCCCTACTTAGCCTACTAAGCCCTTTTTCCCTATAATATTACCCTAGCTTATAATATAATCCCCCCTATCTAAATTAGTCTATCCTTAGATTAGTTTACTCTATAGTTACCTAGAGGGTACCTAGTACCTCCTTATAGGACTTTATAACTTCCTAGTTTCTATAGGTCTAGAATTTAATATCCCTCGTTCTAGTTATATAACCCTTCTTTAGATAGCTAGGTAACTTAGAGGAGTAATTAACTAGTAATAGGGTACCTATCCTCTACCCTAGCTACTCTTATAGCTCTTATACCTAGATATTAAGGGATTTTATAGCTTAGAGGAGTAATAAGCTAGTAATAGGGATATACCTATACTCTAACTACTCTTATAGCTTTATTAAATAAGTCTAGGACTACCTAGTAGTTATCTAAATAGTTATAGCTAGGTTCTATTATAAGGGTTACTTCTTTCTTTATAGAGTAATACTAAAATATATTATTATTTAAGCTTATTTATATTATTTTAAATTTACTCTTAGAATTATTATATTTTCTACTTATTATTATATTTTTAATACCTTTATAGGAGTAATAAAGATATTCTCCTTCTAGGGATAAAGAAGGTCTTTATTATAATATAGGGAGCTACTAGTAGTTATCTAATAGTTATCTAGTACCTCCTTATACTTAGTAAAATTAGCTAAGCTAAATAATATAATAATCTAGAGATTATCCTCCTTTTAGCTATATAAAAACCTAGTTTTAATATTAAGTTAAAAATATATAAATATTATTTAAAATTTCACCCTAGTTAAATCTCTCCTTCTTATTTCTTTAGATTTATAATACTAACGCTACTACTACTAATAACTTATTATTAGCCCCCTACTCCGCTACTAATAACTTTATCTTAATTACTATGTAATAAATCTATTATTATATCTTCTACTACTATTAACGCCCCTAACGCCGCCCCCTACCCTGCTAATATACTAAATACTACTAGTATCCTTATAATAAGTAAGCTCTAGGCGTGCTCCTGCTACTACTACCTCCTTATATAAGCGAGGTAGGAGCTGCCTAAGGATATAGATATTAAGCTTAGGCTCCTTATAAGCTTAATTATATACTTTAAGAGTAATAATAAGTATATAGTCCTTAGCTAGTACTTATCTAGTACTTCGCTAGCTTTAGGTTCTAAATTACTTATTAAGTTATACATTTATTACTAATTTATTTATTTTTAGATACCTCTATTAAATATAAGTATTATATTAAAATAGGTAATAGAAAGGCTTATATTAGTATAAGTCTTATTTATTATTTTCTAGTTCTTGGCTACTAACTCCCTATAGCCTACTTATTATATCATAAGCGCTACTAATAAGCTTAAGTACCTAATAGATAAGGGCTACTCTAAGCCTAATATTTAGGTATAGTATACTAAGAATAAGGTAGGTTATCTAATACTCCCTAGTATTTTACTATCAGTTCCTAATAATATCTAAGAGGAGATCCTCGCTACTTAACTTATAATTAAGAAAGCCTTTTAAGCTAAAAAGAATAATATTAATATAATACTTAAGAAATATAAGCCTAAGGAGGTAGAGATCTTTATAGAACGAGAGGATTACTAAGTAGGCGCTTTAGAAGAGGCTATTACTTACTAGTAATACCTCGCTAAGGAAGCTAAGAAGTAGACTAAGTTATTATATAAGTAATATAAGGAGCTTGCTTATTACTATATAATAGAGTAGCTAGCTTAGAAGTAGCTAGTAATATAGGAGGTATAAGCTAAGTATACTAAGGAGTTACTTAACTCTTATAATAAAGTTATAAGTTTATTTAACCCTTATTAGTACCTCCCTAGTACTTTACTAGTTAATATTTCTAACTTAAAGTAGAATTATAAGGCTTTAGCTACCCTATTTATTATAAGGGGAGATAATAATAATAATAATAATACTAAGGGTACTAGCGCCTAGTAAATTTAAACTTTTTAGGAGTACCCCTTATAAGCTACTAATAACCTCTAGGTAGTAGTTAGTTACTATTAGGTATTTCTCTAGTCTCTTTCCGCCTTATTAAGGGCCTTTAGGCTAGTAAATTAAGATACCTAGCTAGTATACCCTATTTCTATCTTACTAGTAGTCCCCTATTAAGTTACTTATTAAGTTCTATAGGGGTTATAATATTTTTACTTATAATTTAGCTTTATAGTTATTTCATAAATCTATAGACATATTATACTATAGCTCCTATAAATTATCTAGTTTGCTATAGCCCTTCTATTTAATAAGGTACTAATAGTTATATCTAGGGCCCCTATAAGTAACGATATAGTCTACTATATAGATATTGTTATTATTATTAATTAGGATATCTTATAGTAGAATAGCTAAGCTCAAGAAGGGTTTTAATTATATAAATATAAATATACTATAGATTTAGTATTTTTTATCTACCTATAGCTTATATACCTATCCCCTATTAATTACCTATTAGATCCTAAATAGGCCTAAATATTTATTGGAAAGTTTATAGGAGGGCTGCCTCTACCTAATATTTTTAGTTAAAAGTAGGATAAGGTCTCCTATAGAGAAAATAATAGGGGTCCTCCTCTAGTTATAGAACTTACTATATATTTCGTTATAGTTATAGAGTAATTTAGTAAGAGCTAACCTCTAGGTAAGTAGACTATAGACTCTCTTATATACTACTAGGATTAAGACCTTTAGCTAGGGTTTAATATTATTAGGTCCCCGCGGGGAATATCCTATTAATAGCTTAGTAAGTAATATCCTAATAGCCTTATAATAGGAGCTATTATAAATAAATTAGGCTAGGTTGATCTAAGTTACTTAGTTATTCTAATTAATATTATAGAAAGTCTATAAAAGGTACTTAATACTCTAATTCTAATATTCTATTTAGCTATTAGTTTAAGGGTAGAAAGTAGTACTAATCTTCTTCTTAATAACTAGTAGGTAGTATACTTTAGACTAGAATCTACTAGTAAATAGCGATCCCTAATTAGATATAATAGCTTCTAGGAGTTTAAATATAAGGAAGATATATTTAGTTAGTGGTATAGCTAACCTATTAGCTATAAGTAACTCCCTAGTAGGGATATAGAGGGAGTATTTTATAAATTAATTCATAATAATAAGAATACTATTATAAGACTTATTTTTTATTATAAGTAATAATAGTAGTTTAGTAATAAAGTCGGTTAATATTTATTAAAAGGGCTTAGTAGGTACTAATAGGGGTATAAGTTTACTATATAGGAGGTAGTATCTTAGTTTTATATACTAGTATATTATATATATCTTAATATATTCCTTTATATCGCTCTTCTATACGTTCTAGAAAAACGATTTTCTAATCCTCTTTAATATCTTAGTAACCCCTTAGTAACCTCTAAATAGTTTATTATAGAATACTCTAAGGATTCGTTTCTAAAGTAGGTAGTTATTAGGGATATATAGGCCCTCTTAGTATCTTAGGGTACTAAAGTTATCTAATAACTACCTTATCCCTCGTTATTTCTATTTATTATTAATATAAAATAGATCTTTCTATTAAGCCTTTTTAACCTACTCCTAGAGCGAGGGTATAAGTTACTCTAGGGGTATATTTAACTACTAGGTATTATAGTACTACTTAGTACCTACCCTCTAAATAGTAGCTTTCTTAAAACGTTATAGAAAGTCTTATAAGAGCGAGTCCCTAGTTTTATTAATCTCTATATCCCCTAGGATATAGTTAGGTCTTTATAAGAGGCTATTAGCTAGGTTATAGCGACCTAGCTTATATTTAATTTCAAAGTTAAATATTAATAGGTCTTATAGTAGCTAAGCCTAGTAGCTACTAAGTATCTTCTTATTAGTAAGGTACTAGTAACCTAGGTAGTTTATAATAAATTAGATATAATACTAGGAATAAAGCAAGTAGTACTACTACCTTACTACTATCTCCCTAATAGCTAGTAGCTCTACCTCTAGCGTGCTATACTATAGTTATATACCCTTAGGTTTCTACGATATAAATACTACTAGTTTCTATATATCTCCCTCTAGCTAGCTTAGTATTACCCCTATTATAAAGTCTAATATATTAGTCTTAACCTAAATTAGGAGTATAGGATTAAAGTAATATAAAATAGGTACCTCTATAAATAAAGCGTAGAGGTAGTAGAAAGTAACTAGTACCTCCCTAGTTATTACTAGCTACCCCTTAGCTATATTAATAAGTTAGTTAGTAAGGGGGCTATAGATCTTTAAGTAATTCTTAATAAATCTCCTATAGAAACCTATAAATCCTAGGAATTACTAAATTTCTTATGTTATAGTAGGTACTAGCTACTTAGTAATTACTTAGACCCTCTCTTATTCTATAGTAATCCTATCTATTAAGACTATAAACCTAAGGAAGTTAATCTCTTTCTTATAGAATTAGCACCTATTAGGGCTTATATAGAGGCTATTAGCTTCTAACTAGGTAAATACCTATCTTATTATCTCTATATAGGAGTCTATATTATTTGTAAATATTAAGATATTATCTAAATATATAATATAAATAATGTGAACTAGGCCTAAAGGTAACTTATTAATAAATATCTAGAGGGTAGCGGGTATATTAATAAGCCTAAATAGTATAATATAGTATTTATAATAGCTATATTATATTGAGCTCGGAATTACGCCGCAGCCCCTTCGCAAAAAGACTATAATAAATTCACCTAGTTCGTAGGTATAATTTAGGAAATACTATATAGGTATTTTAACCTATACCCTCTACTAGTTAAGGAAAATAATATAGGAACCCTATATATTCCTACTACTTATAAGTAAACCCTCTAAATATTATAAAGTCGGATGCGCGCTATACCGGGGCTAATTATATCGGAGCCGAACAGGCTACTAAGGCTCTCATGGCCTAGAAATACCCTTGCTAAACCTTCTAGTAAGGTGCTGCGAAAGCTATTATATAAGATAACTCCTTAACCTAAAAGGTCGACCTTCTAGTAAGGTAAATACTATTATATAAGAGGTAACTCCTTAACTAAAGAGGTCTTTCCTAAGAGGTTCTTATAGCTAGAAGCATAAGAAGCTCTGCTACTATAAGCAGGGCCTTATGCCTCTCCCTCTTCCTTATCCTTATCCACGAAGTCCTGGGCATACCTATAACCCACGACAAATGTGAAGTTGAAGATCGTGAGGCTGTGGGCACGTATAAGTGCGGCTGTGGTTGGGAAAGGTGGTCGGCAAGATCACGTGACCGAAGGCTGTGTATTGTCAGGAGGCGCGGAGTTAGAAGGTCTGTTGCACTTGAGCAGGTAAAATCACTATGCAGTGGCCAGAGGCCATAGCTATATTATATATAGAATACTATCTTCTACTTATCTCCCTCTCTAATTCTTATTTAATAATAAGTATTTCTAAGGTCGAGTTTTATAAAATACTTTACTTAGAATAGTTAGTTAAGGATTTTATTAATTAGAGGGAGAGGGGTATAGTTCTTAGTAGTTACTTAGTTAAGTCCCTAGTAGTTTATATATAATCTTAACTTACCTCCTTTCTTTAGGATAAATAGGATTAGCACCCCTACTAGGCTTATTAATAGATAAATCTACCCTTTTATAGGGCTTTATAGATATAATCCCTTAACTCCTCTAACTCCTTTTTAGCTAGTAGGTAAATAGGTTTAAATAGGGGCTTAATCCTAGGCTCTAGATTAATAGAGTAGCTCCTAGTAGTTCTAAACTCTAGTATAGTTCCTATTAAGTTAATATTAAATACCTTCTTAAAGTCCTAGTATTCTAGAGGAATATTTATTTTAATCTTAGGCTTCTTAGTATCTTCTAGTTAACTAGTAATTAATATCTAATTAACTTATAATACTCCTATAAGTATTACTATTACTTTATTTTTAATATATCTAAGCTCCTTCTTAGTTATAATCAGGTAAATACTCTTCTTATATAGGGGAAAGGTCTAGCTTAACTCACTCTAATTAAGATTAGGGTATTCTACTATATATTAAGGGATCCCTAGGATAGTATTATAACTATTATTATTATTAATCTTAAAATTCTATAAAGCTATCCGCTAGATACCTATACTATTAGTTATTTAAGTTATTAACTTCTATATACTATAGTTAGGTCCCTTAGATACCTATATTCCCCTAATAGGTTCTAACTTATTAGCCTCTACTTAGGTATTAGTTATAATCCTCTAGTCTATAATATTCTAATTAGCTCTATAATTAATAAGTATAGTACTAGTCTTCTAGTTACTTATAACTTAGACCTATATTATTACTTTAATATAATATAGCTAGTTACTATCCTATTAAACTATATAAGTTACTACCTAGTCCTCCTCTAGTTATTTACTAGGGTAAGGTTTCCCTTTATAGTAGGGGTAGCTATACTTCTTATAATATAAGCACCTTAGCGTAATATAGCCTTTTTTCTTATAATTATAATAGATAATCTCCTTTATAGTATCCTAGTCCTTAGTATCCTCTTAGTATCTATTAGTATTACTATAGTCTAAGTAAGTTTACCCTTTTAAGGCCTTAGTTAGTCCCTCTAGATTAGTAAGTTAGCCCTCTAGTTATTATTCCTTATTATTAATCCCCTAGTCTCTTACTAATGCCTTATATATCTATATATTAACTATAAGTTTAGTATTTCTAGAATTAGTATTAAGGTTAAGCTACGGTTTTAGTAACCTATTTATTATAATATAGTACTATAGCTTAGGGTCTAGCCTATCTACTATATTAGCTACCTAGATCTCCTCTAGTTATTAGTAATAGCTCTCTGCCTTAATCCCCTTATAGTAGTTAATAAAACTCTAGTATAACTATCCTAGTTACTAGTAGGCTTATTTAAGCTAGGTTTATATACTAAGGGTCCTAGACCCTATATTAGCTATACTATTAGCTACCTAGTCCTTTATTACTACCTAAGTAATATCCTTCGCCTTATTATTATAATTAATAGAGAGGTATAAGGTTTATTGCTCTATTACTAGTCCCTCTAGGTACCTAGTAGTAAATAGCACCCTTTTAAGGTCTAATATAATCTTATTTAATATATATTAAGGTTAAATATAAACTAGTTAAAATTAGTCTAGGTTCTACTTTTATACTTAAGTATAGGGAGGTACTTCCCCTAAAGTTCTAACTAGTACTTCTTCGCTTCATTACTAATAACTACCTAGTAAGTATTAGAGTTACTTACTAGGGTTAATAGTTAGCTAGCTCTTAAAGCCTTAAGATATTCCTATTTATACTTTAGTTAACCCTTCTTTTCTTCCTCTCTAATAAGTTAATCTAATTTAGCCTCTATTAATTAATTACTTAGCTCTCTACTAATACTCTTATTACTATTCTACTTAGTAGGTATTTTATCCTAGGTTTAGCTATTTAGCTACTCCTATCTAATAGGGGATCCTAAAAGTAATTATCTCCCTAGTAAACCTATAAGTAGGTATTATATTATTATGTATTATATTACTCTAATAGTCCATACCCCTATTAATATAGGTATAAGAGAAGAATATATTATAAATAGGTATAATATAGAGTAATAGAGTTAATATAGTTAGGTATAGCTAAGGTTAAATATTCTTCTCTAGCCCTCTAGTCTACTAAGTAAGAGCTAGGAGGCTTATCTAATAGTTACCTAATACCTCCCTATATCTCCTAACTCCTACGGACTTCCCTACTTAGCCCGCTAAGCCCTTTTTCCCTGCGATATTACCCTGGCTCGTGATATAATGCTAGCTAAGCAGGTCGGTTGGGCGTGCGTAGCACTATTTGCCATGATCTTTTGTGAGTCTGCCTAGGGCTTACCTATTCCTTTTCTGCCATAGTATTAAAGTCGGCAATAGTGTGTTCTCGAATAAGTCGGTACTTAGCGCAGAATCTCTAGAAGAAGCAAAAGTGTCGTGATGCCTTTAGCATCGCCCGTTCCTAGCGCGGCACGTGACCTAAAGGCGGCTCCGGAACTACCTTCTTCCGAGGGTCGTTCCTCCGACCGTAGTTATAAATAACTATATTATAGCTACTCTCGTTATAATAGAATAAGCTCTTTAGTAACTATAAATATAGCCCTATAGGATATTTCTTAATAGTTATAAGCCTAGCTCTAACTAGACCCCTAATTACTATTTTAAAACGAGCCTTTGCTATTAAAAGTACTTATTAAAACTTCCTCTCTTCTTCTCTCTTATTTCTTCTTTTCCTTTATATATATACTATCCTCTATTTCTAAATAACCTTAACTATAATATCTTTTACTACCCCTATAATAGTATTATACCGCCTAACTATATATAGGGACTTCGCTACCTAATATATAATAATCTAAGCTAAAGCCTAAGCTACTAGAGTCTAGAAGTATATTAACCTAGATAACTCTAAGGGACCTTTATACTTAGGTAAAACCTCGTTAGAAACCTTAACCCTTAATATATATATTACTAAGTAAAACTAGGATACTAATACCTAATACCTATAAGAGAAGAGCGCTTATAATTAATATATTACTCTACTTAACTAGGAGGCTCTAGAAGAGGCTACTACTAATACTACCTCTAGGATATAAATAACGAATAAACTATAACCCCTTTAGCCTCTAACTACCCTAGTTATAATTAATAAGAATACTATAGGTATATAGGAATAATACCTAGAGTACTTTTATTCGCTTATTATATAGGAGTCTAAGTAAACCCGCGAGAATTAAGAGTTTAAGTATATTAATTATCTAGTTATAGAGACTATTACTTATAATATTATTATACCTATATATATAGAACTTCTTACTAAAGGGGATATAACCCTTTGTAGCCTTATTATTAATCTTAAGCGTTATTATGCTCTAAGCGAGGCTAATACCCTTATTACTATTTAAGAGGAGTATACCTAGGTCCTTAAGAAAGTAAATAGGAGCGTTAATCCTAATATATAGATTAAGGATTTTAAGGGCGTCTACTTTCGCGCTACTTAGCTTAAGCTTCCTAAGGTAAGTAATACCCTTGCTTTAAAAACTTTTCTTTAAGTAGTAAGTTATTACTTTATATCTACTTAGGCTAACGTAGAGATTATAGATATCCTTAAATAGGAACGAGCGGGGATCCCTATCTCTAATATAAGCTAATATATTAATATATTTAAGGATCTCTTATATAAGGATATACTCTACTTAAGATTATAAGGATAAAGCGCTAGGGTTTTTATAACGCTAGCTAGCTATATAGACGAGGCTAACTTATTAAACGTTCTTATAATAAGTAACTTATCTAGTAGTAAATAATACTTATATAGGTCGAGCTATTAATAGCTAAGTATTAATTATAATTACTTAGAAGCTGCTCTAACTAGATATTACTAGAAGGGCCCCTATATATTAATAATAGATATATAAGTAGCTTAGATCTATAACTAGTTAAATAGTAACCTACGCTTTACTAACCTTTACGCTAAATTCGCTCGTAGGGGCTAGTTATATATTATTCCTTATAAGGGTAAGAACTATTAAAATAATAAGGGGGGTAATAAGGGTTTATCTAAGAAATCCAACGTAGCCCTAAGCTACCCTACTAATATAAGAATAATCGCTTTCTATATAGCCCTTACAAACGAGGTTAGGGATAATATAGTTAACTTAGATAAAGAATACCTAAGTATCTTTATAACCCCCTACTTAGGACCTTATATATTATATAAGTCTATAGTTCTAGATAACTATAGAGGGATATACCTAGTAAATAATAAATCCCTACTTATCCCCTCCTTAATTAGGTATTATAATAGAGAATAAGTTAATTCTAGAATAGCTTCGTACCTAATTATTACTAAGGGTATATAGATTATTAAGAACGCTCTTAATAACCTAAAAGGTATAAATATAGAGGATCTTATGCTCTATAATATAGGATATATAGAGAACTTTTATATTAATATAATCTCTAAAGCGCTACTTTAGAAGATAGGTATTTAGTATTTAGGGTATAACTATACTCTTTACTTTAGAATATATAAGAAGAGTATAGTAATTAAGAAACTTATTAGGAAGGCGAACCTCGCCTTCTTTAAATATAAGCCTCGTTCCTTATACCCTATTCCTAGGTAGATCCCCTAAAGTATTAATACTATTATTAATAATATAAACTATATACTTATAATATATAAGTAGACCTCTTTTATACTACTACTAGACCGAAGCGATAATATAATACTTTAGTACCTCTAAAGTAGCTACCTTAGCCCTAAAGCTCTTAAGCGGCTTATCCACGCCGCTCGGGGGGGTTAAAGGCCCGACGCGCCTTTAGTACTAATACTACGTAGTTATATATACTAAATAGGTAATTTCGAGACGAACGTTAGAAAATAAAGCAATACGCCCTTACTATAGGATCGCGTGGGATCTATTTAACTACTCTAAAGGCTTTAACTAGAACTAGTAGCTCCTTATTATTAAGGATAAATATACTAGTCAGCTCTTTATATTTCTACGCGTTAATAAATCCTAAAGTAGTATTATACTCGCTCTATATACCTTTAAGTAATAGGTATTTCAATAGAAGGGACTTTCTATTTATAAGATTAGATAAGACGTTAAGAGGTTAGTAATCTCGCTTATAGGCTATATAGGATATAAGGAATAGACCTATATAGAAGGAATAAAGGTTAAAACGACCCCTCTATATATAAAGGAACTAAATAGTAGAGGGGAGCGGGCTAGTTAGGAAGTTATTACTCGAACGATTAAAATACTCGCTATAGCTAGCTTACCTATAGAACTATAGGCTAAGATAGTACTAACTATAATAATACTTTATAATATAAGGCTACTTAAATACTATAGCTAGCGTTCGCTACTATAGATCGACGAGGAGTAGTTCTACTAGTACTTTCGCTAATAGCAGCCTAATAATAGAGCGACTCTAACTTATAACCTTCGCTCTTACTAGGGATATATATATGCCTATAGCTACTATATATACCCCCTTAAGAGGGAACGAGAGAGAGGAATTAATAAGAGAGACTTTAAGGTAGTGCTATAGGGATATATTAGATACCTAGTAGGATATATACTAAATACCTATAACCTATATAGGATCTAGATCCCTATGTTATAATTAGTTATTATTATATAGAATATAACGTTTAATAAACGGACTTTCTATATAAAGGATAAAGTAAAAGAGGCTATCCTAGAAAACGCTATTTATAATATAGTAGATAAGATTAAGGAACTTATATCGCGCGTCGACTTTAAACTTTAGATCTTAGGCGTTATAAATAAGGATAAAGCTACGTTAATACTTATAGCTAAAGAATAGTTACTTATACTAACCCTTATTCCTATAACTAAGTTTCTAAGTAGAAGAATCTTAAAACTTCTAAAGGGATAGGTAAGCTAGAAGGGGGGGTAGCTATTATCCCCTAATCCTATATTAGAGCTAGATAAAAGCCTAGCCCTAATAAGCAGAGTAGTAGATATAGTATATATATTAGAAATAAACTATATAGATAAAGCTATTAGGGAAGTTAATTCTAAAGAGGAATAGATCGAGGACTATATTATAATTAAACCTCTCCCTACTTTATAAGATATTTCTAAAGCAAGCGAGTATAATAAAAACGAACCTTTAGATAGTAAGCCCTTAAATCTATTAGTATAGCTATACTAGAGTAGTAAGGAGAGGGCTAATACTAAATAGGGGTCTAACTAGGTATATAACTAGGAGGACTATAGCTAAATTTATTAAAGCTAATAACTATATAATCTACTACTTAATAACCTATAACTAGGAACGATAGAGAGCGAACCCCGCTCTAGTTACTAGTTTTTATTATAGCACTATATAGAGCGGGAGTAAGTATCTAGCTTCTTTAAGACTTTTATACCTAATTAGTAGAAAGCCTTCTTAGAAGCTAGTATAGGGTACTATACGCTCTATAGCTACGTTTATACTACTATTTATAGCGCGAAGCCTACTTATATAACTATAATAATCTATAAACGTCTTACTACTAACGATCTTACTAAGCTACCTTACTTATAGAAGGAACTTTTAAGCCTCCTATAAGCGCTCCGAACTCGTTTTAAAGAAGTAGCTAAAGTCGAGATAAGTAAATTATAATAAATAGATATATAGCGCGTTATTAATTAAGGGATAATAATAAAGAGATAAATCCCTCTAAAGTAGGTATTTACCTATAAATTTAATAAGGATAATATCCTTAATTAATATAAAGTAAGGATCTGTATTTAGGGCGATTAGTAAGAGAAGTCGCCCCTTAAATAGACTTATATAGTAACCCTCGCTACTTATACCTTTAGGGTAGTAATAGTAATTACTATATAATTCGACCTCGAAG
Source organism: Colletotrichum ledebouriae (assembly GCA_036785755.1). Classification (NCBI taxonomy): domain Eukaryota; kingdom Fungi; phylum Ascomycota; class Sordariomycetes; order Glomerellales; family Glomerellaceae; genus Colletotrichum; species Colletotrichum ledebouriae. Next base: position 1,253 of record JAVHLU010000829.1, on the reverse strand, counting down.
TCGAATAGTTCGACGTTATTAATACGTTCCTAAACGCCTCCTAAGACCTAAATAAAGACCCTATTATTTATAAGTTACTAGATAGCTTTAAGTAGCCTAGAAAGTATATCGAACTATACTACGCGCTCTATAGGCTAAGGGACGTGCTACTACTCTAGTATAAGGAGTTCTCCTTAACCCTTTAGAACCTAGGCCTTAAGCCTACGAGCGAAGACCTATACCTCTTCTAATTAACTAATAAGAAGGTTTTTATTATCTTTTATATAAATAACTTCCTTATCCTATTTTATAAGAACTATAAAGAGGTAGTATAAAGGGTAATTACTAGCTTAAAGGAGGCGTATAAGTTAAAGGAATAAAGCCTAGTTAAGTACTATCTTAGAATTAGGGTTATTTATAACTAAGCTATATAGAAGATATACCTTTCCTATAACTAATATATTAAATAAGTTATAAAGAAGTTTAATTTACTTAACTTAAGAGCACTAATAACCCCCCTTCTAAACCTACTACTCCTAAAGAGTAAAGTAGTAGTAACGCTATTAGAAGTAAAGAGTTTCTAAGAGAAGATTAGCTCTATACTCTATATTACTATTATAATCTAACCTAACGTCGCTTTTATATATTCTTTACTCTTAAGATTCCTAACGAATCCTACTCCTTATTACTATACTACTACTAACTAGGTTATATAATACCTATATTATACTTATTACCTCGTAATACGCTTTAGTAACTTAGGGGGTAGATAGGTACTACTAATTATAAGCGACGCTTTATTTATAGATAATAAGGAGATATAGAAGTCGTCTTAAGGGTATATAATCTCGCTCTTTAGAGGACCGATTTAATAAAAGGCTACTTAATAGGCTATAGTTATAATATTAATAATAAAAGCGGAGCTTCTAAGTCTTAAATATATAGCTAAGGAGACTATTACTCTTTAGAGGCTATTTAGGGATATCGCTCTTAAACTTAGTAATATCTAGAAGATTTACTATAATAACTAATAAATAATTCGTCTTATAATAGGCAAAAAGGAATAGATCTTAACTAAGCTATAGCATATTAATATTTAGAATATATAGCTATAATAAGAACACGCTAGAGGATCGTTTAGCGTAATATATATACTAATAAATAATATACTAGCTAATAGTCTTATAAAGGTTCTTAACTATAAGAAATTCGAGAAGTTCTATTCGCTCCTTAATCTAAAGGATATATAAAGAATAATTATAATAAATAAGGGA
>JAVHLU010000828.1:0-45171 GCA_036785755.1 Colletotrichum ledebouriae | reverse complement strand
TTAAAAGAATTAGAACAAATCTATTTACTTAGCGAGGAGGAAGAAGAAAGAAGTATAGAAGAAGAAGAAGAATAAGCTTTATATATTTATTAATTATTTTCTTAGATTTATTTAAGTATATAGGTCTTTTTATTTATTTATTTATTATAATACTTAGATTATTACTATTATTATTACTAATAACTATTACTATTACTTTTATTAATATTATTATTAAAAGTATAACTATTAATAAAGATTAATACTAAGTAATAAAAATACTCTTAAATAAACTTAACTATACTCCTAAATAGATTTATATTATATATAGTTATTATAATAATTATATAATATTATATATTAAAATTAAAATTATTTTTAAAATATACTATTGACTAATTAGTCAACTAGTTAGTCGACTAGACTAAGCTAGGCTAGTTTTAGTCTATAGCCTAACTAAACTACGCTAGTTTTAGTCTATAGCCTAACTAAACTACGCTAGTTTTAGTTAAGGCTAGACTAAACTAGCCTAGTTTTAGTCAGCTACCTGACTAGACTAGACTAGACTAATTCCCAACCCTGGATCCTGGCGTGGGAGTCTATCTGATCGCGCTTAACTAGGTTAAGTTAGCTAATTCCCGTATCGCCCCTACTTAATAGCTCCTTTGCGCTGCAGCCTAAATAGTCCTTCTTGCTCGTTACCTTAGTATGGGCGTAACTTCAACCTTATCAACACACAAACATTATCTCATCAACCCTCCCAGGACACTCAAAAATGCTCGATCTTTCCGACCACGTATGGTCGCTCGTCCTCGATCACCTCGAGTATGGAGAGTCCAACTTTGCCCAGGAGTATCAGTCCAATGGTCCAGGAGCAGATGAACTCGCCGCGCTATCACGGCTCTGCCGAACATAATCCCGGTTTCTGGAGCACGCTCGGCGGGTCCTGTATCGCAGTCTGCCTGTCGCGATAGCTGCAAGCGCTCAAGGGGTAGGTCGTCGTGAAGAAGGGCATATGGGACGAAGTCTATAACGAAGGAGTGTGTATATAGGTATCTATATATCGAACTATCTATAAAGAAGTCTCTCTAAATAGGGGTATGCGGACTAAAGGGATATATATACCCGCTCTAGAACGGGTAGAACTATATATAACTATATAAGTAAGCCCTATCCTATATAATATACCCCCCTAGCCTTATAATATCCCCTGAGGCTAAATATAAAGTAAAATAAAGCTATTTATAACTAAATATAACGAGGGGAGTAGTATCCTAGGGATCCTATATAGCGCTACCTATAGAATAATAAGAAGAGGGAGAGCAGTCCGCTTAGTAATAAGGGGAGCAGCCTGCTTAAGGAGGCCTAGCTATAGCTATAATAAGGGGAGCGATCTACTTATAAGGAGGTTAGCATACTAGGAGGGCCCCCCGCTACGCTAGCTATAATAATAATAGTAAGAGCAGTCTGCTTATAAGGGGGTTAGCGCGCTAAGAGGGCCCCCTACGCCGCGCTAGCTATAATAATAATAGTAGGAGCGGTCTGCTTAATAATATAGCTTATACTACGACGTTTATTAGGTATTTAATAGAGGGTCTTATAATACCCTCCTCCTAAAGCTTATTATATAAGTAAGAGAACTTATTAGTATATAGGGTAGCTAGGATAGCGTCTTTTTCTAGCTCTATAAGCTAAATAATTTATTTAGCTTTATTAAGCTAGATTACTAAAAAGAAGTAATTATAATGTTACGCTAGCTAATAGTAGGTATACTTATAGGGGTATTATATATAATCCCTATTATTATCTCGCTTTATTATAGAGTTTTTAATAGGGGTAGGTTTAGATATACCTACTAATATAATAAATATACCTATAGGGCCGCTAGGTCGCTTTAACTACTAAGTAATAAGGGTGCTAAATATTAAAGCTATCTTAATAAGGGGGCATAGCTTCGCGCTAGTCTGCTTAGCTATAATAACCTTAATAAGGGCGTTATAAGCCTATATAAGTACTATTTACCTACTAATTACCTCGAGGAAGCGCTTAGTTATAATAACCCTTTAGATTTTAAGGATTTTAAGCGACCTCGCACGCAAATATATAGCATACTATTACTAATACTAAGTATATAGTAATATAGAGCTATTTGCCTACTCTAGAATATAAAAGTATTCGTCTTAAATAGTAGTAATTATAGCGAGGTCTATAGGGGTAATTAACTACTTAAGCGCTTATATAAGGGATTAGAAGGAGGTATTCTTAATAGCTACGAGGTTATTCTAAATAACTATAAGTAATAAGGGGTTAATAGTATAGTATATAAAGTTCTAGATATTATAATAGCTACTAAGGAGGGACTTTTAAGTTTTCTTAGTAATACTATAGTTACTTACGCGCGTAGTATATTTATTATAAATATTATTAATTATAAGAAGTAGTAGAGGTAGAGGCTCTATATTATTCGGGTTTTAATATATATAGCGCTATATAGCCTATTTATTATATTTATAAATATAGGTCTTAAAGGCTTCCTTATTACGCTACGTAGTAAGTTTATTAACTATTAGAGGGTATGCTATATAGCGCGTAAGATTAGATATAGGTTAACTACTTAGGTTAATATAATCCTATATACCTACTTAGAGGGTATAGAAGCGAAGCTATAAATACTAAGCAGGCTAGTTATATAGCTTAGAGAGATAGTAAGTATATATATATAGCTAGGTAGTAGAAGGGCTAGGTAGAAACGCTATATTAGTAATAAAGAGGGGTTAAATAAAGGGCTAAGAGGAGAGCTAAAAGGAGGGAGTTAAAAGGAGCGCCTAAAGCTATTATAATATATTAGGGGTTATATAGGAGAGGTATATTATAAGCGAAGTTAAACTAGCTAAGAGCTAGGCTTATAACTATTATAATAGCTATAAGCGCTTAAGGGGTAGGTTATTATAAAAAAGGGTATATAGGACGAAGTCTATAATAAAGGAGTATATATATAGGTATCTATATATCGAACTATCTATAAAGAAGTCTCTCTAAATAGGGGTATATAAACCGAAGGGATATATATACCCGCTCCGGAACGGGTAGGACTATATGTAATTATATAAGTAGGCCCTATCCTATATAATACTACTGTTAGAAAATAGCAGGATTTAGAAATAGCTCCTATCTACCCTCTATAACTACTTAAACCTCGCTTAACTTGTATAAAACGTCGCCTTAGGTAAAGGCGTCTTTTCTCGCAACGATTTTATAAATCTTATTTAGTAGGTAGTAATAAGGGCTACTAAGTAGCCTCTAGCCACTATATAGTGATTTTACCTGCTTAAGTGCAACAGACCTTCTAACTCCGCGCCTCCTAATAATATATAGCCTTCGGTCACGTAATTATAACTTTCCTAACCATAGCCGCACTTATACGTGCCCGTTATACTAAATAGCCTCACGATCTTTAACTTTATATTAATAATAACGTGGTTTTTAATTATTCAAACTATAAAGCTATTGACTTTTCCTCTTATATACTACCCGCGCTGCTAATACTACCTCTATTACCGCTTTATCTGCTAGCTATACTATCGTTAGCAATGCTCTCTCTATTAGTTAGTATAAGCTATACTTACTAATATTCGCCTAGGCTACCTAGGCTACCTCTACCTTAGTAATATAGAGGACCTGCTCGAAGAAGGGCTACTCTATAGGATATATAATAACCTATTAAACTTCTATTACTAAGTTTACTTACTTAGCTTTAATACTATTACGCTTTATAAAGTCCCTTATAAGGGTATTAAAATAAGCCCTCTTAAGGGCTATATTAATAATATACTCTCTATATATAGCAGAGTAGTTAATAAAGGAGCGGGTTTTATTAATTATACTAAGGCTAAACTCTCTAGTAACCCCCTCTATATTATTTATACTAAAAGGCGTACCTCGCTTAAGCTTAGTATATTTATATATAGGGTCTAGTACTAATATAGTTAAGGATTTATTATAGGTTAGATAAGGATAAAGAAGAGAGAGAGGTATAAAGCCCTACTCGCAGAGCTTCTTATACTTCTAGCTATAAGAACCTCTTAGGAAAGACCTCTTTAGTTAAGGAGTTACCTCTTATATAGTAGCGTTCGCAGCACCTTACTAGAAGGTTAACCTTTTAGGTTAAGGAGTTATCTTATATAGTAGCATTCGTAGCACCTTATTAGAAGGTTTAGCGAAGGCGTTATTATCTAAGCTATAAGAGCCTTAGTGGCCTATTTAGCTCTGATATAATTAGCCCCGGTATAGCGCGCATCCGACTTTATAATATTTAGAGGGTTTACTTATAAGTAGTAGGAATATATAGGGTTCCTATATTATTTTCCTTAACTAGTAGAGGGTATAGGTTAAAAGACCTATATAGTATTTCCTAAATTATACTTACGAACTAGGTGAATTTGTTATAGTCTTTTTATAAAGGGGCTGCGGCGTAATTCCGAAGTTAATGAGGGCTACTAAGTCTTCCTTAGACGCTTAAAGCTTACTTATAGAATCTTATAAGACTCCCTTATTATTATAACTATAATATAATCCGAGTATAATAATACTAGTAATACCTCCCTAGCCTCTATTTAAACTAAGAGAATTTTATGTTAATAACTAGGATACTAAGTTTATAATAAGATTAGAGGGCATTTATTATAACTAATATAATATAGAGTAATAGAGTTAGTATAGTTAGGTATAGCTAAGGTTAAATATTCTTCTCTAGCCCTCTAGTTAACTAGATAAGGGCTTAGAGGGCTGATCTAATAGTTACCTAGTGGTTATAATATAATCCCCCCCCTCTAAACTAATCTATCCTTAGACTAGTTTACTTAGTAGCTACCTAGAGGGTACCTAGTACCTCCCTATAGGACTTTATAACCTTTAGTTTATATAGGTCTAGAATTTAATATCCCTTATTCTAGCTATATAACTCTTCTTTAAGTAGCTAAGTAGCTTAGAGGAGTAGTTAACTAGTAATAAGGTACCTATCCTCTACCCTAGCTACTCTTATAGCTCTTATACCTAGGTATTAAGGGACTTTATAGCTTAGAGGAGTAATAAGCTAGTAATAGGGCTAATTCCCCTACTCTAACTACTCTTATAGCTTTATTTAATAGGTCTAGGACTACTTAGTAGTTATTTAAATAGTTATAGCTAAGCCCCCTTATAAGGGTTACTCCTTCCTTTATAGGGTTATATTAAAACGTCTTTTTATTATTGCTTATTTTTATTACTTTAGATTTACCCTCTAAATTATTATATTTTCTACTTATTATTATATTTTTAGCCCCTTTATAGGTCTAATAAGGGTATTCTCCCTCTAGGGATAAAGAAAGCTTTTATTATTGAGTTCGGAATTACGCCGCAGCCCCTTTGCAAAAAGACTATAATAAATTCACCTAGTTTATAAGTATAATTCGGGAAATACTCTATAGGTATTTTAACCTATACCCTCTATTAGTTAAGGAAAATAATATAGGAACCCTATACGTTCCTATTACTTATAAGTAAACCCTCTAAATATTATAAAGTCGGATGCGCGCTATACTAAGGCTAATTATATTAGAGCTAAATAGGCTACTAACTCTTCGTGGCCTAGGAACGCCCTCGCTAAACCTTCTAATAAGGTACTACAAAAGCTACTATATAAGATAACTCCTTAACCTAAAAGGTTAACCTTCTAGTAAAATAAATACTACTATATAAGAGATAACTCCTTAACTAAAGAGGTCTTTCCTAAGAGGTTCTTATAGCTAGAGGTATAAGAAGCTCTACTACTATAAGTAAAGCCTTATACCTCTCCCTCTTCCTTATCCTTATCCCTTAACTATATTAGTACTAGACCTTATATATAAATACGCTAAGCCTAAGCGAGGCACGCCTTTTAGTATAAATAATATAGAGGAGGTTACTAGAGAGTTTAGTCTTAATATAATTACTAAAACCTACTCCTTTATTAACTACTTTACTATATATAGAGAGCGTATTATTAATATAGCCCTTAAGAGGGCTTACTTTAATATCCCTATAGGGGACTTTATAAAGCGTAATAATATTAGAGCTAAGTAAGTAAACTTAGTAGTAGAAGTTTAGTAGGTTATTATATACTCTATAAAGTAGCCCTTCTTTAAGCAGGTCCTCTATATTACTAAGGTAGAGGTAGCCTAGGTAGCCAAGGCGAACGTTAGTAAGTATAGCTTATGCTAACTAATAGAGAGAGCGTTACTAATAATAATATAGTAAAGATAGTAATAACCCCTAGCGGATAAAGCGGTAATAGAGGTAGTATTTAATAGCAGCGTAAGTAGTATATAAGAGGAAAAGTCGATAGTTTTATAGTCTATTAAATAATTAAAAACCACGTTATTATTAATATAAAGTTAAAGATCGTGAGGCTATTAATAGGTACGTATAAGTGCGGCTATATTTAGGAAAGGATTACGTGACCGAAGGCTATATATTATGAGGAGGCGCGGAGTTAGAAGGTCTATTGCACTTAAGCAGGTAAAATCACTATGCAGTGGCTAGAGGCCAAGCTTTTATTATAATATAGGGAGCTATTAGTTATTATCTAGTAGCTACTTAGTACCTCCTTATATATAGTAAAGTTAAATAATATAATAATCTAGAGATTATCCTCCTTATAGCTATATAAAAAGCTAGTTTTAATATTAAGTTAAAAACTTATAAATATTACTTAAAATTTTACCCTATTAAAATCTTTCCTTCTTACTTCTTTAGATTTATAATACTATTACTATTACTAATAACTTATTATTAGCCTCCTACTCCCTTACTAATAACTTTATTTTAATTATTATATAACGAATTTATTATTATATTATCCTCTACTACTAATACTATTAATACTATTAGTAAAGCTCCCCTCCCTACTATAGGTATACTCTAGGGGTATCCTTACTACTAATACCTCCTAGTAATAGCAAAGTAGGAGCCCCCTAAGGAGGATCTCCTTAATATTAAGCTCCTTATAAGCTTAATTCTCTACTTTAAGAGTAATAATAAGCTCCTAGTTATTATCTAGTACTTATTTAATACTTTACTAGCTTTAGGTTTTAATTTTATTACTAATTTATTTATTTCTTAAATACTTCTACTAAATATAAGTATTATATTAAAATAAGTAATAATAAGGCTTATATTACTATAAGCTTTACTTAGTATTTCCCTATTTCTTATCTACTAACTCGCTTTAAGCTACTTATTATATAATAAGTATTACTAATAAGATTAAATACCTTATAAACGAGGCTAGTTCCTAGCCTAACCTTTAGGCGTAGTATACTAAGAATAAAGTAGCTCCCTATTACCTCCCTAGTGCTTTATTATTAGTATCTAATTATATTTTAAGAAGAGATCCTCGCTACTTAGCTTATAATTAAGAAAGCCCTCTAAGTTAAGAAGAATAAGGTTATTATAATACTTAAGAAATCTAAAGCTAAAGAGGCTAAGATCTCTATAGAAATAGAGAACTACTAAGTAGTTACTTTAGAGGATATAGCTAGGTATTAGTAGCGCTTTATTAAAGAGGCTAAGAAGTAGACTAAGTTATTATATAAGTAGAATAAAGAGCTTTATTACTATTACTTAGAGATAGAGTAGCTAGCTAATAAGTAGCTAGATATATAGGATATATAAGCTAAGCGTGCTAAAAAGGTAAAGAAGGCTTTTAATAAAATAGCAAGTTAATTTAATCTCTACTAGTACCTTACTAGTACTCCTCTAGTTAGTATTTCTAACTTAAAGTAGTATTATAAGGTTCTAATTATTCTATTTATTACCCTATCTATCTATTTAGGAGATAATAATATTAAGGGGGATATAACTAGTCCTAGCGAGGAGGGTACTAGTACTTAGTAGATATTAAATTTTTAAGAGCGCTCCTAGTAAGCTATTAATAATCTTTAGGTAGTATAGTATTACTTTCAGGTATTTTTCTAGTCTTTTTTTACCTTATTAGGGGCTTATAGGCTAGTAAATTAAGATACCTAGCTAGTATACCCTATTTCTACTTAACGACTAGTTACTTATTAAGTTATTTATTAAATTATATAGCGATTATAATACTTTTGCTTATAATTAGGCTTTATAATCGTTTTATAAATCTATTAATATATTATATTATAGCTCCTATAAATTATCTAGTTCGCTATAGCCCTTCTATTTAATAAGATACTAATAGTTATATCTAGGGCTCCTATAGGTAATAATATAGTCTACTATATAGATATTATTATCATTATTATTTAGGAAATCTCATAGTAAAACGGCTAAGCTAAAAAAAGGTTCTAATTATATAGGTATAAAAATATTATAAATTTAATACTTTTTATTAATTTATAGCTTATACGCTTATCCCCTATTAATTACCTATTAGATCTTAAATAGGCCTAGGTATTTATTAGAAAGTTTATAAGAGGGCTACCTCTACTTAATATGTTTTATTAAAAGTAATATAAGATCTCCTATAGTAAAAATAATAAGGGTCCTCCTCTTATAATAGAACTTACTATAGGTTTTATTATACTTCTAAAGTAAGTTAGTAATAGCTAACCTCTAGGTAAGTAGGCTATAGACTCTCTTATATACTACTAGGACTAAAGCCTTTAACTAGGGTTTAATATTATTAGGTCTATAAGGGGAATATCCTATTAGTAGCTTAGCGGGTAATATCTTAGTAGCTTTATAGTAGGAGTTATTATAAACGAATTAAGCTAGGTCGAGCTACGTTACCTAGTTATCCTAGTTAATATTATAAAAAGTCCTTAAAAAGTATTTAATACTCTAGTTCTAGCGTTCTATTTAGCTATTAGTTTAGGGATAAAAAGTAGTACTAATCTTTCTCTTAATAACTAGTAAGTAGTATACTTTAGACTAGAAGTTACTAGTAAATAGCAATCCCTAATTAGATATAATAGCTTCTAGGAGCCTAAATATAAGGAAGGCGTATTTAGTTAGTAATATAGCTAACCTATTAGTAGTAAGTAACTCCTTAGTAGGGATATATAGGGAGTATTTTATAAACTAGTTAATAATAATAAGAATACTATTATATAGCTTATTTATTATTATTGGAGATAGTAGTAGTTTTATAATAAAGTTAATTAATATCTATTAGAAGGGCTAGCTAGGTATTAATAGGGGTATAAGCTTACTATATAAGAGGTAGTATCTTAGTTTTATATATTAGTATATTATATATATCTTAATATATTTCTTTATATTACCCTTCTATATATTCTAGAAGAATGATTTTCTAATCCTCTTTAGTATCTTCGTAATCCCTTAGTAACCTCCGGATAGTTTATTATAAAAGGCTCTAAGGACTTTATTTTAAAGGGGGTAGTTATTAGGGATATATAGGCCCTCTTAGTATCTTAGGGTACTAATATTATCTAATAACTACCTTATGCCTCGTTATTCCTACTCCTTATTAATATAAAAGGGGTCCTTCTATTAAGCCTTCTTAACTTATTCCTAGAGCGAGGATATAAGTTATTCTAGCGAGGTATTTAGTAATTAGGTACCTTATTACTATCTAGTACCTACCCTCTAGATAGTAGTCTTATTAAAGCGTTATAGAAAGTCCTATAGGAGTAAGTCCCTAGCTTTATTAATTTCTATATCCTCTAGAGTATAGTTAGGCCTCTATAATAAGCTATTAGCTAGGTTATAATAACCTAGCTAGTATTTAATTTCAAAGTTTAATATTAATAGGTCTTATAATAGCTAAGCCTAGTAGCTACTAAGCGTCTTTTTATTAGCGAGGTACTAGTAACCTAGGTAGTTAGTAATAAATCGGATATAATATTAGGAGTAAAGTAAGTAGTACTACTACCTTATTGCTACCTCTCTAATAGCTAGTAGTTCTACCTCTAATATACTATATTATAATTATATACCCTTAAGCTTCTAAGATATAGATACTACTAGTCTCTATATATCTCCCTCTAATTATCTTAGTATTACCCTTATTATAAAGTCTAATATATTAGTTTTAACTTGAATTAGGAGTATAGAATTAAAGTAATATAATATAAGTACTTTTATAAATAAAGTATAGAGCTAATAAAAGGTAACTAATACCTCTCTAGTTATTACTAGCTATCCCTTAGCTATATTAATAAGTTAGTTAGTAAGTAGGCTATAAATCTTAGAGTAATTCTTAATAAATCCCCTATAGAACCCTATAAATCCTAGAAATTACTAAATCTCTTGTATTATAATAGGTACTAGCTACTAAGCTATTACCTATACTCTCTTATATTTTATAATAACTCTATTTACTAAGACTATAAACCTAAGGAATTTAATCTCCTCCTTATAAAATTTATACTTATTAGGGTTTATATAGAGGCTATTAGCTTCTAACTAGGTAAGTATCTATTTTATAGCCTCTATATAGGAGTCTATATTATTAGTAAAGATTAAAGTATTATCTAAATATATAATATAAATAACGTTAACTAGGCTTATAAGTAACTTATTAATAAATATCTAGAAGGTAGCGGGTATAATAATAAGCCTAAATAATATAATATAATATTTATAGTAGCTATATTATATATAGAATACTATCTTCTACTTATCTCCCTCTTAGATCCTTACCTAGTAGTATATATCCTTAAAGTTAAGCTTAGTAAAGTACCTAGCTCTAGAGAGCTAGTTAAAAATCTTATTAATTAGAGGGAGGGGGGTATAGTTCTTAATAATTACTTAGTTAAGCCCCTAGTAGTTTATATATAACCTTAACTTACCTCCTTTCTTTAGGATAAATAAGATTAGTACCCCTACTAGGCTTATTAATAGGTAAATCTATCCCTTTTATAAGGCCTTATAAATATAATCCCTTAACTCTTCTAACTCCTTTCTAACTAGTAAGTAAATAGGCTTAAATAGGGGCTTAGTTCTAGGCTCTAAATTAATAGGGTAGCTCTTAATAGTCCTAAACTCTAGTATAGTTCCTACTAAGTTAATATTAAATACTTTCTTAAAGTCCTAGTACTCTAGTAGGATATTTATTTTAATCCCCTTAGTATCCTTAGGGTCTTAGGTATCCTCCTAGTAGTTAGTAGTTAATATATAATTAATCTATAGTACCCCTATAAGTATTACTCTTACTTTATTCTTTACGCGCTTAAGTTCTTTTATAGTTATAATAAAGTAAATACTCTTCTTATATAAGGGAAAGGTCTAGCTTAACTCCCTCTAGTTAAGATTAGGGTATTCTAATATATACTAAGGGATCCCTAGGATAGCGTTATAACTATTACTATTACTATTCCTAAAATAATATAAAGCTATCTACTAGATACCTATACTATTAGTTATTTAGGTTACTAACTTCTATATATTATAGTTAGGTCCCTTAGATACCTATATTCCCCTAATAGGTTCTAACTTATTAGCCTCTAGTTAGGTATTAGTTATAATCCTCTAGTCTATACTATTCTTATTAGCTCTATAATTAATAAGCGTAATACTAGTCTTCTAGCTACTTATAACTCAGACTTATATTATTACTTTAATATAATATAGCTAGTTACTACCCTATTAAACTACACGTGTTGCTACCTAGTCCTCCTCTAGTTATTTACTAGGGTAGGGTTTCCCTTTATAGCAGGGGTAGCTATACTTCTTATAGTATAGGTACCTTAGTGCGATATAGCCTTTCCTTTTATAACTATAATAGATAATTTCCTTCCTAGTATCCTATAGTAGGTCCTTAGTATCCTCTTAGTAGTTATTAGTATTATTATAATCCCTATAGGTCTATCCCTTTAGAGACTTAGTTTACCCCTCCTAGTTAAGGGTTTAGCCCTCTAGTTATTATCCCTTATTATTAGCCCCCTAGTCCCTTACTAGTATATTATATATCTATATATTAACTATAAGTTTAGTATTTCTAGCCTTAGTATTAAGGTTAAGCTATAACTTTAGTAACCTATTTACTATAATATAGTACTAGAGCTTAGGGTCTAGCCTAGCTATTATATTAGCTACTTAGATCTCCTCTAGTTATTAATAGGGGCTCTCTACCTCGATCCCTTTATAGTAATTAATAAAGCTCTAGTATAATTATCCTAGTTATTAGTAGGTCTGCTTAAGCTAGGTTTATATACTAAGGGTCCTAGACCCTATATTAGCTATACTATTAGTTAACTAGTCCTTTATTATCGCCTAAGTTATATCCTTCGCCTTATTATTATAGTTAATAGAGAGGTATAAGGTCTATCGCTTTACTACTAATCCCTCTAGGTACCTAGTAGTAAATAGCACCTTTTCTAAGTCTAATATAATCTTATTTATCTTATATTATATATTAAGGTTAAATATAAATTAGTTAAAGTTAATCTAGGTACCCCTTCTATACTTAAGTATTAGGAGATACTTCCCCTAGAGCTTTAATTAGTATTTCTTTAATTTATTACTAATAACTACCTAGTAGGTAGTAGGGTTACCTATTAGGGTTAATAGTTAGCTAGCCCTTAAAGCTTTAAGATATTCCTATTTATACTTTAGCTACCCCTTCTTTTCTTCCTCCTTAATAAGCTAATCTAATTTAGCTTCTATTAATTAACTACCTAGTCCCTTATTAGTACCCTTATTACTATTCTATTTAGTAGGTATCTTATCCTAGGTTTAGCTATTTAGTTACTCCTAGCTAGTAGGGGATTCTAATAATAATACTATATTTATCTCCCTAGTAAACCTATAAGTAGGTATTATATTATTATATATTATATTACCCTAATAGTCTGCATACCTATTAATATAGGTAAGGGAGAAGAACGTGTTATATCTAGTATAGTATAGAGTAATAGAGTTAGTATAGTTAGGTATAGCTAAGGTTAAATATTCTTCTCTAGCCCTCTAGTTAACTAAGTAAGGGCTTAGAGGGCTTATCTAGTAGTTACCTAGTGCCTCCCTATATCCCCTAATTCCTACGGACTTCCCTACTTAGCCCGCTAAGCCCCTTTCCCTGCAATGTTATCCTGGCTCGTGATAATATTAAGGAGGTGTTTCTCTTGCCCGAGCTGAAAGTCTGGATCTCGACACAAAATTGGCAACGGGAACACGGTCACCTGGACATCCGCCCCAGAGACGGAGCTCTCTACAGCACGCATACCTCACAGACTCGCTCGCTGAGGCCGACGGCATTCGCGATTTTCTCCGCATATACCCAGCCCTTCAGACATTGTCAATCTCCTGGGGATCGTCCACGGTAGGCGATAGCCAGCTCAACTTCAGCCACATAGGATTGGCTCTCCGAGAACATGGAAAGGCCCTCGAAGTGCTGGACCTGGACTGCCTGGAGTGTTTCTCCTATGAGGAAGGAGAATAGGAAGGCAAGATCGGCGAACTCAAGGCTCTGCCTCATCTCAAGCATCTGTTTGCGCCCTTAGCTATCTTGCTGGGGAGCGAGGACGAGCTTAGCGGGATGGATAAGTTGGGCGACGATAGTGACGGCGAGGATGGCGGAAACGTTGATGAGAACCCGATCACGATAGAAAGCCTGGAGCCGCTCTTGCCGGACTCTTTAGAGTTTATGCGTCTTTACAATGGGTATGACGAAGTTGCCTGGGTGCGGGACAGTGTTCAAGGCGTCCTGTCTAGTCAACGGCTGAACAGACTGAAGAAGCTGCAGCTGGATGGTGGTATGGCGCTTGATGTGGAGTGGGACAAGACTGGTTGGCGAAGCAAGATGAATGCGGGAAACAAGATATTCTACAGATAGGTAGGTCACACTCGGGTGCACGTGTATAATCCAGCTAGTACCAGTTCAAGTGCTTGAACATAGGATGATCATGATGCCTTCATGACAATGTACAATATCTGGAGTTGATGAAAGCAGATTATTGTACGCATGCTGTCGATTACGTGCTGAGCCACTCATCCGATATTTTATTTTTCTGCTTTTTTCTCTCAAAAGAGCAGAAGGAAAAATGGAAAATGGCAACATAGAACATTCATGAGAATGCTTTGGCGTCTAATCTTCTAAGATTAACCTCTACCGAAAGAGCACAGCGAAGTGCTACAAGTTTCTAGGATTTGCGAGCTCCAGTAGATCCGTCACTCATGGCGTGAAACTAAAACTAATTCGGTGTGCGAGGCTACGGCTGGAGACAGTATAAATAAGAAGGCACCCTGGTCTACGTGGGCTTACCAAAATAGTTCCAGCAGCTCTCTTGCTTGAACTTTTACTGTCCTGCGCGGTGGTAAGCTTCCGATTACTGTGTGAGTTATATACAATTGTTTAAAATTACAACAGGGAGCGATATTACTCATCCATGGGCACTCTTACTACTTCTCTTCCGAGTCAATTACGTGTTCAAAATTTGACACTATATTGAACTCTTATCGAATCGATGCGATTATAAAGAACGACGTGATCGCCTCGCACATTCACCTTAAGAACCAATTAGACGACCTCTCCAAGTAGACTTAGTGGTTTCTCAGGCACGGCGACCCTCGACGTTTCCTCATCCGAGGCCCCTCGGTTCCGAAACGAGCGAGCCCTGAGCCGGCATCCCACGGACTCCGACGAGACGCTTTCTCTTGACTTCATCTGAAAGTTCATTGCCCCTTTTCCCAATAGGTCAGCCATTGAGTTATTTCCGTCAATCCTATCTTTTTTTTCCCTCCCTTTTCTTCCCCAGGGTTTCCTCTGCGAAGTAAGCGAGTTCATATCTTCTACACGACCAGAATAACCCAAACCCAGTCCTACCAAGTGGTCCATTAACAGAAACGCGCCTCGGCAAGAACTCCTCCTGTGACACGCTGTACAGCTCTTAAGATTTATTTCGCTACACTAAGCAACCAAAATATTGGGATAAGCGTAATTGTCATAATGGAGGTTTTGGACAGTGCCTTACGAGGCCAGGACGCAGCCTGAGTGAACACCGTTTCTTATCTCATCTTGCTTTAGTGATGGGGAGCAAAATTCCTCCTAGCCACGAACGAACGGAAGTCGCGCTTATTGTTCTTGTTGTTCTCCCGGTTGCGCCCACGTCCGTTACCTGCGTTACCGCTGTTGGCCCCCTCCTCCGTCTGAGCATTAGTGTTTGCGTTGTCACCACTGTTGGCATTGTTATTACCGTTGCCGCTGTTGGCAAGGTTGTTGTTGGCTTGTGTGTTCTTGCCAGCCTTCGCAGCACCACCTCCTTGGGTCGCGCCGCTGGCGTTACCGTTGTTGGCGTTCGCGTTGCCATTGCCGTTCCCCGCAGGACCAGCGGCCTCGAGAGTGGCGTTGATGCCGAGAATTTCCTTGATCGCAGTGACACCCTGCTCATCCTGAGTCTTGGCTTCCGCGTTCGACTTGAAGGCGGCAGGCAGATCCTTAGCATTCTGTTGGACCTGTGTCAGGACGTTCTCCAGAGTCTGAGCCGTGGGAATGTTCCCAGGGGTGTTCTGCTTGGGTGTCGTGTCGGTCTGCTGGACGGCGAAACAGCCGCCGAAGGGACCGGCGGCAGCGGCGTTGAAGCAACGGACAGTGCAGACGTTGCCAGTAGAGGCTACAGTTTGTTAGGGATTTTTCATCAACCCTCATGCGTTGAGGACTAAGTTGAGCCATACCTCCTACACATGCCATGTTCTGCGGCATCGTAACCTTCAAATTGATAATGCCATTCTGCGGTTGACTCTCCTGAACATCAAGCTTGGTCTGTCCAGTCGCACCGTCGGCGTTGCTGGTCAGATCCATGTCGCAAGTGTAAGGACCAGCGCCATCCTTGTTGACCTGTGCGATCTGGACATCAACGGTGCTTCCCTTCGTGACCTGCGTAACGGTCTTGGCGATCAACTGGTTCTCAGTGTTCTCGCCAATATCGATGTTACCGGCGAGGATGGTACGTCCGCACTCGTTGACAGCATTATCGGTGATCTCCTTCGTGTTGATGATGTTTGCGTCGGCCTTCTTGCTGTCGACTGTCGGTTCGGTGTTAGACTGTGAACCTCTTTTTTCTTCTCCCCTCGTCCCATCACATTCCCACCTCATTATCGAGACGTCTTACCTTGAAGAGGCAAACTGGCAGCGCCATTGCCCTGCGCCTTGAGGATAACACCTTGAGCTGAAGCCACCACCAACAAGGCGGAGGTCACCAAAGCCTTCATGGAAGACATGGTTGAAATGCTTTACGAATGAATCGAGAGAAGGAATAAAAGCTCCCCACCCAAAAAAAAACAAAAAAAAAAAAGGGAATTAGCAGGAACAAATGTGTCCAGCACCGTTGAAGGGAACGAGAGAGGCTTGTGGGCCGAGAAGAATCAGACCGGCTGGGAAGAATTCGACGAAAAGGAAGTGTGAGCGAGCGATCCAAACGGGGAAAGCACAGGGAGGCCTGGTTTTACCCGAAGAGCGAGCCTATTAAGTTTTATAGCGGCTTGACATGGTTGCTCAGGTTCGTGTTGACTTCTCTTCCTCCTTCGACAATGAGAAGATGAGTTTCTTCCAGGGTATAGCTTGTTTCGTCAAGGGGGGCAAAGGGGTGGTGAGCATGGTTTGCGGTTAAGAATGTGTAAGCACTGTGGTGATGAGAGCTTCGGCCATGCCTCTCTCAGGAAGTGTCACTGGGCGCAGCGAGGAACGCTCTCCACTTCCGCCTAATTGAGTCTTTCCATGATTAGCGATTGGGCTACTTGGCTTGCTTCGACCCAGCCTCGACCGTTTCTCTTCCGCGAAATGTTGCGTGTAAGCCAACAAGAACCCCAAGCACAGATCCTCTCCGCAGCTCCGACGATTTTCTGGAACGGATGCCGTCGCGTGGGTGGAGATGGCAGTGGGTACGGAGGTGTACGCAGGTGCCAGGTGGAGAGTCTCTCGAATGGTGGTGGTGGTGTGCAAGACCGAGGCTTCTCCGTGGGGGGGTGACCTCGTCTCTAACCTTGCTGAGGATGTTATCGACCGCAAAAGCAAGGTATGTTTAGGCTCGCGGCGACAAGGCGACAGGGCGACCGGGCAGTACAGCCCTGGGCTTCCGTCCCGTTGCACACGTAGGGTTGCGTTGGCTTGTGGCAGCAATGGGCAGATGTCGCTGGGAGTCCAGACGAAAACGGGGCTACAGCCGCGATTCAGGCCCCTTTTGGGATGGCCCATTTTGGCTATAACGGGCCTTATGTGCCCCCTCCCAACATTGACAGAGCCGCCCAGTCGCAAGGCTCGAGATGGCACATACATGTGCCTCGACGTAGGTAGGCGGCGTCGGCTGCGGCGGCGAACCTCCGATGGCAGCTTTCCTGCTGCCAAAAAGTTCAGACGGTCCATCGGTCCTGAGACGAATGCGTAACGCTCAGGAGTCCAGTTGCAGGATTTCTCTTCTCCTCGCTTCCCGCTTCGCCCTCTTCGCGTATTTAGTTCAGCGGCGTCTCCACGAAGTCAAGCCAGGCGACCTCAAGATGTCCCGGCCGTTCCAGACCACTGCCCCACGACTGGAGACTGGAAGCTGGAAATGGCTGGAACGTCGGCCAGCCGTGATTGAAGGTGAACGGTATCCTATTGCACTGCTCCTCTACACAAGCTTTGTCGTGATGCCTTCAGCATCGCCCGTTCCTAGCGCGGCACGTGACTAATATTAGCTCCGGAGCGACCTTTTTCTAGGGGTCGTTCCTCTAACCGTAGTTATAAGTAACTATATTATAACTACTCTTATTATAATAAAATAAGCTCTTTAATAACTATAAATATAGCCCTATAGGACGTTTCTTAATAGTTATAAGCCTAGCTCTAACTAGACCCCTTATTACTATTTTAAAATAAGCCTATACTACTAAAAGTACTTATTAAAACTTCCTCTCTCTATTTCCTTCTTTCCTCTTTATTATATATTATTCTTTATTATTATAAACCCTCTATTTCTAAATAACCTTAACTATATTATCTTATACTACTACTATAATAATATTATACTATCTAACTATATATAGGGACTTCACTACTTAGTATATAATAATCTAAGCTAAAGCCTAAGCTACTAGAGTCTAGAAGTATATTAACCTAGATAACCCTAAGGGACCTTTATACCTAGGTAAGACCTTATTAGAAACCCTAATTTTTAATATATATATTACTAAGTAAAACTAGGATACTAATACCTAATACTTATAAGAGAAGAGCGCTTATAATTAATATATTACTTTACTTAACTAGGAGGCTTTAGAAGAGGTTATTACTAATATTACTTCTAGGACTACTCCTAAGTCTATTACTAGCATATAGATAATAAATAAATTATAACCCCTTTAGCCTCTAGCTACCCTAGTTATAATTAATAAGAATACTATAGGTATATAGGAATAATACTTAGAGCACTTTTATTTACTCGCTATATAAGAGTCTAAGTAAACTTATAAGAATTAAGAGTATAAATAAATTAATTATCTAGTTATAGAGATTATTACTTATAATATTATTATACTTATATATATAGAGCTTCTCGCTAGAGGGGATATAACCCTTTATAGCCTTATTATTAATCTTAAATATTACTATACTTTAAGTAAGGCTAGTACTCTTATTATAATTTAAGAGGAGTATATCTAAGTCCTAGAGAAAGCAAATAAGAGTATTAATCCTAATACCTAGATTAAGGATTTTAGGGGTATTTATTTCTATACTATTTAGCTTAAGCTTCCTAAAGTAAGTAATACCCTCGCTTTAAAAGCTTTTCTTTAAGTAATAAGTTATTACTTTATACTTATTTAAGCTAATATAGAGATTATAGATATCCTTAAATAAGAGTAAGTAAGAACCCTAGTCTCTAATATAAGCTAATATATTAATATATTTAAGGACCTCTTATATAAGGATATACTCTACTCGAGATTATAAGGATAAAGCGCTAGGGTCTTTATAATACTAGCTAGCTATATAAATAAGGCTAACCTATTAAATATTCCTATAACTAGTAACTTATCTAGTAATAAATAGTACCTATATAGGTTAAGCTATTAATAGCTAAGTATTAATTATAACTACTTAGAAGCTACTTTAATTAGATATTACTAGAAGGGCCCCTATATATTAATAATAGATATATAAGTAGCTTAGATCTATAACTAGTTAAATAATAACCTATACTTTACTAATCTTTATATTAAACTTACTTATAAGGGCTAGCTACGCGCTATACCCTATTAGAGTAAGAACTACTAAAATAATAAGGGGGGTAATAAGGGTTTATCTAAGAAATCTAACGTAACCCCTAGCTACCTTATTAATATAATAATAATTACTTTCTATATAACCCTCTTAAATAAGGTTAAGGATAATATAGTTAACTTAGATAAAGAGTACTTTAGTATCTTTATAACCCCCTACTTAGGACCCTATATACTATATAAGTTTATAATCCTAGATACCTATAGAGGGATATACCTTATAAATAATAAGTCCCTACTTATCTCCTCCTTAATTAGATATTATAATAGAGAATAGGTTAATTCTAGAATAGTTTTATACCTAATTATTATAAAGGGTGTATAGATTATTAAGAATTCTCTTGAGAGCTTAAAAAGTATAAATATAAAGGACCTTATACTCTATAATATAGAATATATAGAGAATATTTATATTAATATTATCTCTAAAATACTACTTTGAAAATAGGTATTTAGTATTTAGGGTATAACTTTTATTTCGCTTTAAAACCTATAAGAATAGCGTTATAATTAAGAAACTTATTAAGAAAGCGAACCTCGCCTTCCTTAAATATAAGCCTCGTTCCTTATACTCTATTCCTAAGTAGATCCCCTAAAGAATTAATATTATTATTAATAATATAAACTATATACTTATAATATATAAGTATACCTCTTTTATACTACTACTAGACTAGAGTAATAATATAATATTTTAATACCTCTAAAGTAGCTACCTTAGCCCCGAGGCTCTAGAGTAGCTAGTATACGCTACTTAAGAGGTAAGGATTAAAGGCCTAATATGCTTATAATATTAACACTATATAGTTATATATATTAAATAAGTAATTTCAAGATAAACGTTAGAAGATAAGGTAATACGCCCTTACTATAAGATTATATAAGATCTATTTAACTACCCTAAAGGCTTTAACTAGAACTAGTAGCTCCTTATTATTAAGGATAAATATATAAGTTAGCTCTTTATATTCCTATATATTAATAAGACCTATAGTAGCGTTATACTTACTCTATATATTTCTAAGCGATAAGTATCTTAATAAAAGGGACTTTCTATTTATAAGATTAGATAAAACGTCGAGAGGTTAGTAATTTTACTTATAAGCTATATAGGATATAAGGATTAAACCTATATAAAAGGAATAGAGGTTAAAATAACCCCTCTATCTATAAAGGAACTAAATAGTAGAGAGGAATAGGCTAGTTAGGAAGTTATAACTTAAATAATTAAGATACTCGCTATAGCTAGCTTACTTATAAAACTATAAGCTAAGAAAGTACTAGTAGTAATAACGCTTTATAATATAAGCCTAGTTAAGCGCTATAATTAGCGTTTACTACTATAAATTAAAGAGGAGTAGTTCTACTAGTACTTTCGCTAGTAGTAACCTAATAATAGAGCGACCCTAACCTATAACCTTCGCCCTTACTAGGGATATATATATGCCTATAGCTACTATATATACCCCCTTAAGAGGGAACGAGAGAGAGGAATCAATAAGAGAGACTTTAAGATAGTACTATAAGGATATATTAGATACCTAGTAGGATACGTTCTAAACGCCTATAACCTACATAAGGTCTAGGTCCCTAAATTATAAATAGTTATTATTATATAGAATATAACGTTTAATAAATAGACTTTCTATATAAAAGATAAGGTAAAAGAGGCTATTCTAGAAGATATTATCCGTAAGATAGTAGAAGAGATTAAAAAGCCTATATTATAAGTTAACTTTAAACTTTAGATCCTAGGTATTATAAATAAGGATAAAGATCTATTAATACTTATAACTAAATAGTTATCTAGACTAACCCTCGTTTCTATAACTAAGTCTTTAAATAAAAGAATCCTAAAACTTCTAAAGGGATAAGTAAGTTAGAAGGGGGGGTAGCTATTATCCCCTAATCCTATGCTAGAGCTAGATAAAAGCCTAGCCCTAATAAATAGAGTAATAAGTATAATATATATATTAGAAACGAACTATATATATAAAGCTATTAGGGAAGTTAATTTTAAAGGGGAATAGATTAAGGACTATATTATAATTAAACTATACCCTGCTTTATAATACGTTTCTAAAGTAAGTAAGAGTAATAAGAATAAACCTTTAGATAAGAAGCCCTTAAATCTACTAATATAGCTATATTAGAATAGAGAGGAGAGGGCTAATACTAAATAGAGGTCTAACTAGGTATATAACTAGGAGGGCTATAGCTAAACTTATTAAAGCTAATAACTATATAATCTACTACCTAATAACTTATAACTAGGAATAGCGGAAAGCAAATCCCGCTCTAGTTACTAGTTTTTACTCTAATATTATATAGAGTAGGAGTAAATATCTAGCTTCTTTAAGACTTTTATACCTAATTAGTAGAAGGCTTTTTTAGAAGCTAATATAGGGTATTATACGCTCTATAGCTATATTTATACTACTATTTATAGCGCAAAGCCTGCTTATATAACTATAATAATCTATAAATATCTTACTACTAATAACCTTACTAAGCTACCTCGCTTATAGAAAGAACTTTTAAATCTCTTATAAGCGCTCCGAACTTACTTTAAAGAAATAGCTAAGGTTAAGATAAGTAAATTATAATAGATAGATATATAGCGTATTATTAATTAAGAGATAATATTAAAGAGACTAATCCCTTTAAAGTAGGTATTTACTTATAAATTTAATAAGGATAATATCCTCAATTAATATACAGTAAAGATCTATATTTAAGACGATTAGTAAGAGAAGTCGCCCCTTTAATAGACTTATATAGTAACTCTCGCTATTTATACCTTTAGGGTAGCAATAGTAATTACTATATAATTCGACCTTAAAGTTAAATAATTTAACGTTATTAACGTATTCCTAAATACTTACTAGGACCTAAATAAAGACCTAATTATTTATAAGTTACTAGATAGCTTTAAGTAGCTTAGAAAGTATATTTAATTATACTACGCGCTCTATAAGCTAAGGGATATGCTACTACTCTAGTATAAGGAGTTCTCCTTAACCCTTTAGCACTTAAGCTTTATATTTATAAGTAAAGACCTATATCTCTTCTAGTTAACTAAGAAGAGGGTCCTTATTATTTTCTATATAGATAACTTCCTTATCTTATTTTATAAGAATTATAAAGAAGTAGTATAAAGAGTAATTACTAGCTTAAAAGAAGTATATAAGTTAAAGGAATAAGGCCTAGTTAAATACTATCTTAGAATTAGAGTTATTTATAACTAAGCTATATAAAAAATATACCTTTCTTATAACTAATTTATTAAGCGGGTTATAAAGAAGTTTAATTTACTTAACTTAAGAGCGCTAATAGCCCCCCTTTTAAACCTACTACTCCTAAAGAGTAAAATAGTAGCAAAGCTATTAGAAGTAAAGAGTTTCTAAGAGAAGATTAGCTCTATACTCTATATTACTATTATAATCTAATCTAATATTACTTTTATATATTCCCTACTCTTAAGATTCCTAATAAACCCCGCTCCTTATTATTATACTACTACTAACTAAGTTATATAGTACTTATATTATACTTATTACCTTATAATATACTTTAGTAACTTAGGGGGTAGATAGGTATTACTAATTATAAGTAAAGCTTTATTTATAAATAATAAGGAGATATAGAGGTCGTCTTAAGGGTATATAATCTCGCTCTTTAGAGGATTAATCTAGTAGAAAGCTACTTAATAAGCTATAATTATAATATTAATAATAGAAGCAGAGCTTCTAAGCCTTAAATATACTACTAAGAAGATAATCGCTCTTTAGAGGCTATTTAGGGATATTACTCTTAAACTTAGTAATATCTAGAAGATTTATTATAATAACTAATAAATAATTTATCTTATAATAAGCGAAAAGGAACAGATCTTAACTAAGCTACGGTATATTAATATTTAGAATATATAGCTATAATAAGAATATACTAGAGGATCGTTTAGCGTAGTATATATACTAATAAATAGTATACTAGTTAATAGTCTTATAAAGATTCTTAATTATAAGAAATTTAAATATTTCTATTCGCTCCTTAATCTAAAAGATATATAGAGAATAATTATAATAAATAAGGGATGCTTTAAATAAGTATAAGAGGGCTAGTAGTACCTAATTTTGAATTAATATATAGCTTACTAACTAGGAAGCCTTAAGTTACTCCTATAGGAGTAAAAAGAATATAATCTACTCTAAAGGGCTACCCTAAAAACGCTAATTCTCTACTACCTAACCTTAGAGGATTTACTTATACTAATCTATTAGAATATTATATAAAGGTAGTAATACCTCTAGTAAATATATACTAATAAGACTATTAACTACGTAGTATACTATAGTAACCGTATTACTAGTAAGTAGATAAGGTATAGGTATACCCGCGCTAACTACTAGGGTTCTAAATAGAACTAGGGCAGGAGATAGAGCGATAACGCTATATATATTAGAACTACCTATTACCTTAGGAGCCCTGCTTAAACCCTTATTATTACTACCTTTTTTTACTACTATAATCTCCTCTTTCTAGGTAATAATAGCCTTATAGAGCGTAGCTCTCTAATAAGCAAGGGTCTATAGGTTATATTAGAAGATAGTTATAGAAACGAAGCGTATATAGAACCTTACCTTTCTAACTACTAGGTTATTTAAAGTCTTAGCTTTAGTATATTAGTAAGCTATAATAGTAATAGGGGTACTTATCTATTAATAAATTACCTTACCCTTATAATAATAATTATACTTACTTACTATATTAAGCAAGTACCTTCTATCTAATAAGCCTAAGAGCTCGCTTAAAATATATTAAAAGTAGTACTTATTAAATAGGAGTACTTACTCTACCTCTATACCTCTACTAGGGGGAGGAAGGCTAGGAAGGGGCTCTAAATTACCCTTATTAGTACCCTCCTCCTTATTTATCTCCTTAGGGATTATAATAATAATAAGGTTAATAATATTCTAATATATACTAATAATAATAAAGGGATTATAACTTATTAAGAGCTATCCTCTTAAATTACTTAGGAGAGTAACCCTAGGGCCTCTTAAGCTATAAACCCTTACTTTTAGAGCTACTCTCTATAGGTTACTTCTACTTCCTTCTACTTATTATATAATATATTAATATACTATATATTAATAATAAGAAGGAATAATATATATATAACCTTATTATTACTCTCTAGGAGAGGAGGGCGCGCCCCTCTACCCCTAGCTTTATTCCTACTTTTAGTAGTACGCGCCTTCTTAAGAGCTATAGCTTAGCTAGTCTTCTTTTTAAGAGGTATCTATAAATATATTAGTATATTATAATAGCTTTAAGATCGTTATATAATATAAGTATATATATATACGTGTAATAAGGTTATTATTAGAACTAAAGTTAGGTATATATATAGTTATTATATTATATATAAGGAAGAGTTAAGAAGGTAGGAGGGTAGCTAGGTTATTTTATTTAGAATTAATATAATAATAGCTACCCTACCTAAGCTAATAAGAGATAATAAATTCTATTACTATTAGTAAGAGTTAGTAAATAAAGGGTATTATAATAATAATAGTAATAGTTATAAAAGTAGAAAACTATAACTATTTATACTTCGCTTATACCTAATATAAATAACTTTATTTTATTATCTCTTTTATAAATAGGCTTATTAATAAGTTATTTATAGATATATTACTTTATATTTAGGTATTTTAAGGGATATTGCGTAGTTAGGCGCTTTTCTAGCTATTACTATGTTTAGGGGGGTATATTATAATACCTTTAGTATTACCCGTTCCTAGCGTAGTATATAACTAATATTTGCTCCGGAGCGACCTTTTTCTAGGGGTTATTCCTCTAACTATAGTTATAAGTAACCACGTTACGGCTACTCTCGTTATAATAGAACAAGCTCTTTAGTAACTATAAATATGGCCCTATAGGACGTTTCTCAACAAGCTTCGTGCCCCGGGCGGTGGATCGGGAGGCCCCCGAAAACGTTATCGGGAGGCAGGGGACAGCCATTCTAAGTTGCTCTCGGTACTCGTTTTGGAGACAAGCTTCGCGAATAAGGTCGAGACTAGGGGGGATTAATAGATTGAGGGCGGGAGCTGCCATATGAAGGTGGGGGTGAGAGTTGGGCTGATGTGGACAAGAAGGGAAAAAGCAGGCGCACAACGTCGACACTGAAACAACCCTTTTGGCCCGCGTTTGAGCCATCCAAGTTGCTACTGTATTGCTGATGCACACTGCTTCTCCTTTTCTTAGTCAACCATATTTCGCATTGCACACTTAAATACCCCCGGCCGACATCGCCTTGCGTTTTGAGGGGGGCTGTTCGACGAAAGCATGTCTTTATGCTGGCCTTCCTAAACTGGCCCCGAGCAGGCTTCCGCTGCAGAGAGGTTCCGGGTGATCCTTTTTACGAAGACCTACCACCCCATAAATTCTGTCGTTCCTGCATATCGGCTTCCTCGCGGCACGTGGACGCCCTGAAAGCCTGTGTTCTTTTAACTGAGAATTCTTGAAGTTGGCTATTACAGCCATTCATCAATTCACCTAGTTCATGAGCTCGTGTACAAGACTGAGAGTCCAGAAAATATTGTACAACAACAACATAAGGCGCCGAGATCTAGTCGTCTCGAGGATTCCGATGGGCCCGACTCCAGTCTCGCGCTCCATCACGGCTTCTGTAATTCCTTCCACTTGTACGACGCTGAAGCGTGATACTTCAATTCTGGGGGTTGATCGTGATGCCCGACATTTCCTCCTATATTAGCATCTCCTGGAGGTGCCGCGCACTCGAACCAGGTCATGGCCTATGCACCACTCATGGATCATCGAGGTCAACTCGCACGGACCAGAAACAACTGCGTGTCCGTGATTCTAAGTAAGCCATCTGCAAAGGGATGAAAGGATGAACTCTATTGATGTCGAATCGTGACAGCGAGTCGAGCCCCAATCTTCCAGAGAATTAAGCTCAGGAAGCCCCCCAAGTTTGATTTGTAGATTTTCAACGAGAAATGGAGCATCACAAACTTCGTCACTTCTGCATTTCATTCCTCCCGCGTTGGGTTCCGACGTTTGGAGTAATACTCCTTCACATACCCAGTCTGATGTTCAGGTCAATCTCATACCAAAGTGAGCTTGGACGCTGAGATGAGTGAGTCATTTGCAAACAGTCGTTTGAAAAAGATGAGGGGAAAAGGGTCCTGATGTGGATGAAGTGAGTACGTTGGGGCTGGTAAACAAATACCGTGTAAAATGAGGCCAAATCGTGCAGCAAAAGTACCGAAATTTAGTGGCGTGTGCTGTCGTCGTCAGTGACTCTCAGAATCATCGAGACGCCCGTCTTATTCATTGTGAAGCCCTGTTCGCCTATCAAATTGGGAAGGAAAGCGGGGACTTCTACAAGGTATCGTTCATGGATGAGATTCATTTTTGTTTTGCAACACCTTCTGAGTGAGTCACGCGTCACAAAGCTCTGAGTAGTGTTGTATGAGTAGCTATCGATCGGCCATTAATGAGATTGAAATCAACAACATTTATGAGTCCGTTACTCTTCTCTCGTGGTTCGGTACTTTTTCACTCGTTATCAGCTTCATTCATAACCCGATCGATACTCGCATAATTCCTCTTCATTATCTCAACCAATATTTCAAGATGACAGCGCCGTTCCCCCAAGAAGCCTACACAATCATCACCCCGCGCCTCGTCATTCGCAGCGCGACCCCCGACGATGGCGAGGCCATGTATAAACTCTTCTCGACACCCGAAAACCATCCATTCGGCACCATTCAGTCGGACATTTCACCTGAGGTCATGAGGGCCCGCATCGGACGAGGGAAGCCAACGACCGCCGCCGGAAAGAACGCGTTCATGATGGTCACGCTCCGCCAGACGGGTCAAGTCATCGGACAGGGCGGGTTCAACTGCTTCGAAGACGCGGACGGCAACTCCGTCGAGCGGCGGGAAGACGGGGACAGTGAAGTCAAAGGTCGCCCTTATCTCACCGACACCGGCGTGGTTCTCGACCACCGGCACTGGGGCAGGGGCTACGGCCGAGAGGCCCTGTGCGCCAAGGTTGAGTACGCGATTGAGGAACTCGGGTGTGGTGTTGTGCGCGTTGAAACGAACAACGACAACCAGCCGTGGAGGGCGCTGATGGCGTCCCTCGGACTGGGACACATTGAGACGAAAGGGCCTACCAGCTTCGATAAGAATATGATTGGATGGGTGTATCTGATTGACGCCGAGACATGGCGATCTGTGCGAGACGATCTCAAGGAGAAAAGAAAATGGCCGCTGTAAAAAGATGCCTCTGACCTGTTTGAGGAGAAGGCCGGATTGTGATGAAAGATGAGTCGAGTTTCTGAGCTTCAAAGTCGCGAGTATGCGCCGATGAGTGAGTAGAGTGTGACTAGAATAGAGCTCTCCTTATTGTTTGACCTTCCTCCACAGACGATTTACTTCGCAAGCCCTTCTTCCCCGAAACTTGGTCACTCTGGCAACTTGAAATCGGTATCCTCCTTCTCGACAGTCATGTTATCCGAAAAGATCTTCGTAACCCAAGGAAGCGTGACTAGCCTGGACATTCCCGCCAAAAACGTTTGCAGCACCCATCTCTTCCACGCAAGTTCAGGGTGCATGAAGGCAGGGAAGAACCACGGGATATTCTGCGTCTCCTCGACATATCCCCTCAGCTTGGCCTTGAACTCGTCGAGCGCCCTTCGAGGATGTTCCCCCTGGCCCAACTTCCCCAGCTCTCCCGCCAGCACGTATGCTCCCGAAATAGCCAAAGAGCACCCCATTCCCGTCAGCGGCGACGGCGTCCACGCCGCATCGCCGAGGCACACCACTCTCCCGGTGGACCACTTCTTCATCTTGATCTGCTGGATAGCTTGGAAATAGTAGTCGTGCGACTTCTCGATCTCATCCAAAAGCCTCAAAGACTGCCACCCGGCGTCCGCGAACTCCCTTCTGACGAGTTCTTGCTGGGTCTTCCTGTCGCTTCTGGCTGCCTCTTGCTAGAGGCGTCGCTGGGCGTCGTTCAGGGGCATGCGGCTAAACATGGCTCTGATGGTTCCGTGAGGGTCTGGTCGTAGGGAGACAAGTCTAGACCCAAGACCAATGAAGACATTCCATCAATCATCGTCCTGAGGCAGGCGTGGAATGGTCGAGTACACGACGTACATATCCTTATCAACCACGGTCAATGAGTCCTGAGAGAAGCACTGCTTCCGGATCCTGGACCATTGTCCGTCCGCTGCAACGAGCAGATCGTACTCGTCTACCTGGCCGTTGCTCAGCTCCACTTTGACGGACTCCTCGTCGTTTGACACGACGTTTTTGCTGGTGATGCCAAAGAGATACTCCACATTCGGGTGCTTCCTCGTAGCTTCGTAAAGAAACCACGCAAGATCTCCGCGAAGGATCTCGAATTCAGATGTAGGGCTGGCAGAGTTGCCACCTTCGACAGGAAATGGGGCGAAGGGTTTTCCCTGGGGGTCGATGAGCTTAGTACCCTTTTCCGTGGTGTTCCATCGCTTCAGCTCCTCGATGAGGCCCATCTTTCTGATGACCTTGATGGCACCGTAGTTGACGTCGATGTTGTGGCCTTGTCGGAGGAGAGAGGAGCTCTTTTCGAGAACGGTGACGCGGGCACCACTTCTTGCGAGGAATCAGGCCAGCGTTGGGCCGGCAACGCCTGCTCCGCTGATGAGAACGCGCATGATGTGTTGAATATGAGATTAGTGCTGAAGGTCGAGGCTTTGGGTGAAAAGTATAAGAGCTAGGCTCTGCAATAAACGATGAAGTAATAGAACTGCCTAAAGTGGGCAAACAAACGTCTCTCTATAAAGCTAGGTATAATATATCTAGAGAGACTAACTATATAAGTAGGGGTTACTAAGGGAGAAGGTCTACCCTAGTAAGTAACTTACCCCATATTATATAATAACCCCTAGTTTAAGAAAAGCGATATCTTTATTATAAGTTACTAAAAATAAATAGAATAACTAAAACTAAGTAATAATCCTATATTAACTTACTATAAATCTATTTTCTTAGAATTATATTTATAATTCTAATCTTATACTTTCTTATCCTAAGTCCCTATCCTTTATCCTCTATTATTGTATATCTATAGGAAGCTTTCAAGTTACTTATTAATTTATATAATTTATAAAGTAAGTATAAGTTAGGTAATAACTTAATTATCTTATATTATATTATTACTTAATTATATAATATCCTAGTTCTCTTCTTAGATAGTAGAAGGGGTATTTACTGAATATATATAAATTAATATCCTATCTAAGGTTCTAGTTATCTTAATTAGTAGATAATATCCTAGTGCCTTATATATTATTACTTTATAAGTTATACTAGATATTATATAACTCCGTAGACTATATATTATAAGTCCCTAGTTAGTCGCCCTATTAGTCTTTATTACCCTATCTATTATTAATAACTATATAGCCTATTACTTTAGTTTAAGTGATTGTTACTATAGTCGCTATATCGTAAGTTATTAATAACTTATAATTAGATTAGATAGCTTTTAAGGTGGATCGAGCTATATTGATTTATATTTTAAGGTATTACTAAGCCTTTAACTTATCCTTAGAATTTATAATAATATTATACTAGTTAGGTTAGATATTATTCTTAATTTATCTATAAGTATAATATGTACTAGCAGCGACATAGATAAGCTATCTATAGTTAGTAGTCTTATCTTCTTATTATCTAGTAGTAGCTAGCTTAGTTACCTAGTTAGTATCCTACTAGTATATATCAAATATTATCTTAAGTAGGAGAGGTATATAATAAAAGAACTTATAATAAGGGCCTTATTATAGCTTATAAAATCTTAAGTATATAAAAGCTTTCTTTCTAACTTAATTCTATAATTAGTTTTCTACTTACTTTTCTACTTATTTCTTAGTTTCCTATCTAGAGTTAGTCTAGATATAGCTATTATAGAAGTAATATTTATAAAAAGACATACAGCTTAATCTTTTAAAAAGCCGAGTAATATTGATATAATAATAGTTAAAATACTAGTTCTAGTAATTAATAACGAGGTTAGATATTATAAAGCTAGCTTATAGGGCTATATTATTAACTTTCTTAGCCTAGTTATACATATTAAGGATTATAACTATTATACCTCTCGCGTAAGTTATAGTAACTACTATACGCAGGGCGCTATTAAGGAATCCTAGTAACTCTAAGCGGACTATATTAAAGATAATAATATTAGCTTCTATTAATATAGAGTTATTAACTATTCTAAATTAGATATTATCCTTAATAAAGTAGTGGGATAGGATAAGATAGACTTAGCTGCGTAGCTTTTAAAAACCTGCCTTAGCGCACGGACCCATTATAGGAAGACTATAGAGTAGAGCGTAGTAGAGAGGAGCGTAGCAGACTTAAGGATTATATATAGATTATTATAATTAGTACCTTAATAATCCTATACCTCGTTTTTAAGTATTTTCTTAGTAAATCCGCGCCTAATTTAGATAATCTCTTTTAATTAGATCTATAAATTATTCTATATATCTTTTAAGCCTATATTTAATATTCTTACCTAATTATAAGTAGAGTTATATTATTTATTATCTTTTATAGTTCCTACTAGTTCTAGCCCTTTCTAATAATACCTAGAGGCGGATTCTTTTGCTCTTTTTAATAGCTTTTATAAGCTTCTTAGAGGGTTAGATGCTTTTGCTACGTCTATACGTCCCTGCTATTAATAAATATATATATATATATATATAATTGATC
Source organism: Colletotrichum ledebouriae (assembly GCA_036785755.1). NCBI lineage: Eukaryota > Fungi > Ascomycota > Sordariomycetes > Glomerellales > Glomerellaceae > Colletotrichum > Colletotrichum ledebouriae. The sequence continues at coordinate 14,178 of JAVHLU010000828.1, read as the reverse complement.
TACTTTAAATATAATAATAACTTAAGAAATTTATAAATAACGAATAATAATAATAATATAAATAACGATAAAAACGTAGTTTAAAGAGAGGAAGATATTCGTAGACCTACCTTAGTTCTAAGGGAATAGTAATAGCTATGCTTTCTTATAGAATTAAGATAGGAATAATATAGACCCTAAAATCCTCTCTTTTTCTATTTTTTTATACTATTAGTAGGTTCTAGCGAGCGTATTCCTTTCCTTACTACTTATATATTATTATAATTACTATTATTTAACTAGCGAGCTATAGCTAATATAGCTAAGATAGCTATATATAATATTAATATAGAGATTAGTAGTCTTACTAAGCTAATAAGTATAGCGAGATTAACTAGATTAGTAACTATAGACTAATAAACCCCTTAGTATTATAGCCCTAAGTATTAAGAGTAATATACTAACTTTTAAGAGATACTAATATAATAAAGCTGCGAATTCCTTTAAAATAAGAGCGTTAATAGGAAGACCCTTCTATATTAAGTAATAAGACTTAAAGTAGATCTATAAAAGCCTAGAGTAATAAGATTAAGATCGCTAGACCTTTCTTATATTTATTTAGTTATTTAGTTTATATTATTTCCTTTTTTATTTTATTTAAAGAAAGTTATAACTAATTACTTTATCTTTCTATTTAGAAGATATTATAATAATAACTTTATTTTATTAATTAGAAGACTTTATTATTTTAATTATTTAATATTAACTTTAATATTTATAGACCTATAAGTATTATATCTTCTTCTTCCTTAGCTAATATAGATACTAGATCCTCTTTTAATAAGGGGAAATAGCCTAAAGAGAGATTTATAGGAGCTTCGTTTAGTAAGATATAACCTCGTGGTATAAGATAGCTAGCTTCTAATAATAGTATAGATAGGTCTATAAATCCTACCTCTAGGATAGGAGTAATACCCTTAAGTACTTTATATTCTCCTAAAGGAAGTTATACTAATTAGGATATTATAGCCCTTACTAATCTCCTTATAAGACGCCCTATTATTATAGTAATAACTCCCTATTTAACTAGAGCGCCTAAGTTTATTAGTACTAATATCTTAAACTTTATTACTAATTATAAGAGCCTTTTAAAGCTTTATTATAAAACTAATAATAATATAAAGAACGAGGTTTATATATATAGCTCTAGCGACTATTAAGATATAGTAAAATCTTATATTAGTAAAGCTAAGACCTAGAAGGAAGCTAAGGAGAAACTTCTATATTAAGTCGGATTTATAAACCTAAAGTCTTATTAAGACCCTAATAAGGACCTTTAGAACCTAGTTATAGGATCTTATATTAAGGATAATAACCCTTCCTAGGTTATAATATTAATTATTACTATTTAATAGCTTTAATAGAGAGCTATCTAGCGTAGAGACCTAGAACTTACTAATACTAAGCTTATTTATATTACTTATTACTACCTTTTAGAGAGAGCTATAAGAGCTATAGCTTAAAGTCTTAGCTACTAGCTTATTAAGATTATTTTAAAGTAATAAGTTATAATTAAAAATACTTTAATTAAATAATTTACTACTTATAAGGAACTTTAGTAGTTATCTAGCCTTATTAAGCTTAAACTAATAATAACGCTTTAAGTCCTTATAAAGATAATTCTAATAAGGTAGAGGGCTATAGCTAAGGAACCCTCTATAGCCTAGACTACTAGCTTAATTATTAACTCCTTTATAGAGAACTTTAGGACCTTAAATATTAATAGGGCTAATTATAAGATAGATATCTAAACCCTTATTAAGAGAGTTACTAGCTAAAGAGATAATACTTTTAATTTAAACGCTATAAAAGCTATTAAACCTTATAAATAATAATCTTAGGACTATTTATAATCTTAATACTAATAATAATAATACTTTTACTTATAAGCTAGATATAGAGATTACTAAGGAGGATACTAGTAATACTAGGGATTTAGAAGAGGTAGAGTAAGAGGAGGCTATAGAGGCTTTTAGTAAGATAGACTATTATAATATATACCTTTCTAGGCTATAGGGGCTTACTAGTTTTATAGCACTATTAACTATATTGTTATTAGCTATACTAAGTATCTTAAGGCTAGCTAGAATAGGGTTTACTACTATATATCGCCCTATTACTTTATTAGTACCCTAGATATAAGTACTAAGGTTAAGATAGGTATTATTAGTAAAAGCTATAACTATAAATTAACTAATAGCTAGACGATTTTAAAGTATATCCTAATTAATAAGGATACCTTTATATACTATATAGTTACTACGAGTAAGTTAGTAGAAAGGTAGTAGCTAAAGCTTTTAGAGGAGGTTATAAGAGTTATTAATTATAATAAGATACGCTCTAAACTATCTATTAGCTTTACGGATTTATTAAAGGATATTATATAATTATATAACTTTATAAATATAACGTCTAGGCTGCCTCTGCCTTAGCAATACGGAGGACCTGCTTAAAGAAGGGCTACTCTATAGGGTATATAACGACCTGCTAAACTTCTACTACTAAGTTTACTTACTTAGCTTTAATACTATCGCGCCTTATAGAGTCCCCTATAGGGGTATTAAGGTAAGCCTTCTTAAGGGCTATACTAATAATACGCTCTCTATATATAGCAGAGTAGTTAATAAAGGAGCGGGTTTTATTAATTATATTAAGGCTAAACTCTCTAGTAACCCCCTCTATATTATTTATACTAACGTATATACTTCGGTTAGGCTTAGCGTATTTATATATAGGGTCTAGTGCTAATATAGTTAAGGATTTATTATAGGTTAGATAAGGATGAGGAAGAGGGAGAGGTATAAGGCCCTGCTCGTAGTAGTAGAGCTTCTTATACTTCTAGCTATAAGAACCTCTTAGGAAAGACCTCTTTAGTTAAGGAGTTACCTCTTATATAGTAGCGTTTACCTTACTAGAAGGTCGACCTTTTGGGTTAAGGAGTTATCTCATATAGTAGCTTTTACCTTACTAGAAGGTTTAGGAAGGGCGTTATTATAAGAGCCTTAGTAGCCCGTTCAGCTCTAATATAATTAGCCCTAGTATAGCGTATATCTAACTTTATATAGTAATATTTAGAGGGTTTGCTTATAAGTAGTAGGAACGTATAGGGTTCTTATATTATTTTCCTTAACTAGTAGAGGGTACATGTTAAAATACTTATATAGTATTTCCCAAATTATGCTTGCGAACTAGGTGAATTTATTATAGTCTTTTTGCGAAGGGGCTGCGGCGTAATTCCGAACTTAATAAATATAACGTTCTTTAGCTTTAAGCTAAAGAACTAGTATATTAACCTAGTAGAAGATATCGCTACTATAGAAAGAGGGAAAGCTAGAGGTTATTATATAGAACCTTATAATACTCGTTATTACTAGGCTCCCTAGATAGTAAACCTACCTATAATTTAAGACCCTCTTTTTCAAATTACCTAGAGAGTTATAAAGCTACTAAATAATAAGGAAGAAGCTAAAGATACTATATTACTAAATACCCCTAAGAAATAAGTTAAATAGTAGAAATAGGATAAATAAGATAAGCCTTAGATTTAATATAATAGTTCGCAGACTAGCTATACTCTTACCCTTAAGCTAAATAATAAGAGAGTAAATAGGATAGTAGCTATCCCTAAAGCCTTCTTTTATTAAAACTAGCCTAATTAGAATAGAATAGTTTATAATACTACTAAAGCTATAATTAATAAGTATAAGGATAGATATAACTTAAAGGCATAAGAGGTCTTTATTCCTACTAATCTTATACTTCTAAATTAATTTAATAAGATAGGAGCTAGTAATAAGGAGCTATAAGAATAAATAAATTAATAAAACAATAATAAGAACTATCCTAAAGGCTAAGCAACTTTAGCTACTATCTCTATAGACTTACCTAAGGATTTATAGATTAAGGTAATTTAATTTAACTACTAAATAAATAATCCTATCTTTAAAACAGGCACTATAATAAAATATTAGGATTTAGTATAACTTCTACTACTAAAACGTATTACTATCCTAGACTTTGTTATAACTTCCTAGTAGATTATTATTACCCTTTATAGCCCTGCGAATATATTAATTAGGGGGATCATTAATAGTAGCTCTACTATTAACCTTATTAGTAAAAGTTATATTTAGCGCCTAGGCTTATAGAGCAATATTAAGTTCGGAATTACGCCGCAGCCCCTTCGCAAAAAGACTATAATAGATTCACCTAGTTCGCAAGCATAATTCGGGAAATACTATATAAGTATTTTAACCTATACCCTCTACTAGTTAAGGAAAATAATATAGGAACCCTATATATTCCTATTACTTATAAGTAAACCCTCTAAATACTACTATATAAAGTTAGATACGCGCCGTATTAGGGCTAATTATATTAGAGCTAAATAAGCTACTAAGGCTCTTATAGCAACGCCCTCGCTAAACCTTCTAGTAAAGTGCTATAAAAGCTATTATATAAGATAACTCCTTAACCTAAAAGGTCGACTTTCTAGTAAGGTGCTATAAATACTACTATATAAGAGGTAACTCCTTAACTAAAGAGGTCTTTCCTAAGAGGTTCTTATAGCTAGAAGTATAAGAAGCTTTACTACTACGAGCAGGGCCTTATACCTCTCCCTCTTCCTTATCCTTATCCCTTAACTATATTAATACTAAACCCTATATATAAATATACTAAGCCTAAGCGAGGTACGCCTTTTAATATAAATAATATAGAGGGGGTTATTAGAGAGTTTAGCCTTAATATAATTAATAAAACCCGCTCCTTTATTAACTACTCCGCTATATATAAAGAGTATATTATTAATATAGCCCTTAAGAGGGCTTACTTTAATACCCCTATAGGGGACTCTATAAGGTATAATAGTATTAGAGCTAAGTAAGTAAACTTAGTAATAGAAGTTTAGCGGGTTATTATATACCCTATAGAGTAGCCCTTCTTCGAGCAGGTCCTCTATATTACTAAGGTAGAGGTAGCCTAGGTAGCTTAGGTAAATATTAGTAAGTATAGCTTATACTAACTGCTTTAATATAGAGAGAGCGTTACTAATAATAGCATAGCTAGCAGACGAAGCGGTAATAGAGGCGGTATTTAATAGCAGCGCGGGTAGTACGCGAGAGGAAAAGTCGACAGTTTCATAGTTTAAATAATTAAAAACTATATTATTATTAATATAAAGTTAAAGATCGTGAGGCTATTAAGGGGCATATATAAGGATAGCTATAGTTAGGAAAGGATCACGTAACTGAAGGCTATGTATTATTAGGAGGCGCGGAGTTAGAAGGTCTATTATATTTAAGCAGGTAAAATCACTATGTAGTGGCTAGAGGCTATAGAGCGATATAGTTAAGATAAATATAGAGATCCGCGGGATTACTAATAGAGAGTAGAGGACCTAATTAATAGGTATAATTATAAATAACGTTTATATTAATAGTAATTAAATTTAGGATATTAGCTTTTTTATTTCCCCTAAAAATACTTATAATAAGGACCTAGTACTAGGAGCTCTTTTTATCTTAAAGACTTAAATAACGCTAGATTATATATAGAACTAGATTATTAGAGTCCTTTAGTCTAGGAATATTAAGATTAATATCTTATTATTATTCTATATAAGAGACTTAACGACTCGCTTTCTAGAAATTATTACTAAGATAGATTACTTTATTTCTTCTTAGTATTAATATACCCTCTTATCTCCTATAGAGGAGGGGAAATAGAGGTTATTACTAATAAACCTAATATAATAGTAAGCTTAAATTTTATAAGAGATAATTAATAAGTTAATAATACTAAAGATATAGAAGAGCTAGATATAACGCTAGGGAGTATAAGGGTATACTAGGATATTAAAGCGATTTAATAAGCTTTCAAAAGCTCTTATAACCTATTAGATAAAATTAAGTAATAGTTAGACCTAGATAAGGAAGTTATTATTATTTTTAAAGAGTTTAGATTAATTTTTAATATAAAATCCTAGAGATTATAATCTATAACGAAGTTACTCCTAAACTTAATAAGATCGATAAAGCGATTATAAGTATAAGGTATATAATAGGATATAATAGCTATAGTATTAATTATTAATACTATATTTATAGACCTAAGAAAAGAATATTAAAGAAGAAAGTGCTTAGGAGGAAGCATAAGTTAATATATTAGAAAGGTATTAAAGTTATTATAGCTATAGATACTGCTTTCTCTTATAATAATTATAAACCTATACTAATAACGCCTATATTACTAATAGAAGATATTAATATAATATATAAGATAAAATATAAGAAGATTTAACTTATTTATAATACTATATTAGATAGTTTAACCCTAGATAGAGACCTAGAGTAGAAGTTAAAGGTATAAGTAAAGGCTAAGAAAAATATAATATTAGATCCTAGCGCCCTATTTATAAGCCTAGTTATACTAAAGTCTTTAATTATTAAATAAGGAATAAAACTTATAAGAACTTAGGAAAAAGCTATCCTAAAGACTATTAATTACTTATAGCTTAAAGATAAGAAGCTCCTTTTAGCTATTCTTATTATAAGAGAGAAGGCTTTAGCCTAGGAACTCAAGTATTATAGCTCTATATACCCTTCTATTATACCTCTATAAATAATTTAAATAATATTATATAAGGTATAGTAAGCAAAAGGAATCCTAATATTAAGAGGATTAGAGTAGGATATTATTATAATTCTAAAGGATAAATTAAAAAAGGGAATCCTTAAGTAAAGTTATATAGCTTATTATAATCTATTCTTCTTTATATAAAAGAAAGATAGTAAGATAAGGCTTATTAACTTAGCGACTAAGATAAATATAGTTATAATATAAGACGTAGTACTACCCCCTTTAGCGGATAACCTTTTAGAAGACTTCGCTATATATTAACTATTATTACTACTAGACTTCTTCTTAGGATATAACTAAGTCCCCTTAGACCCTATAAGTAGAGACTTAACGATATTTATATTACCTATTAAACTACTATAGATATATATATTACCTTAAGGAGTAATAAACTTAGTTACTTAGTTTATACGGGTTATAATTAGAATCCTATACGACCTTATTCCTAGTTATTATAAAGCCTTTCTTAATAATATTACTATTAAAGGACTAACTTTATAATATAATAAAGAAGAGATTAAGTCTTATCTAGGGATTTATAGATTTATTTTAGAATATCTATAGAATATTAATAAGGTCTTAGTTAGTTTAGAGTTAGTAGAGTATATAGTAGTAGTAGTTAAGTTATAGTAGGCCTAGGAAGTAGTAATAATTATTAGCTATATTTATAGTACTAATAGGCGTTATTTAGAGGAAGTAAAGATAGTTAAGATTTATAAATAGGCTACTTATACTAATTTCATAGAGTTAAGGGCTTTCCTTAGGATTATAATATTCTATAGATCCTAGGTAAAGGATTACTCTATTATTATAAAGCTACTTACTAACTTACTAAAGAAGGATACTTTATTTAGCTAGGAGGAGAAGTAGTAAATAGCTATAAATACCTTAAAGATAATACTTATAAGGGCTCTAATCCTTATTACTATAGATTATAGCTCTAAAGGAGGAGATATCTACCTTATAGTTAATACTAATAATATAGAATAGGGCGGAGTCCTAGGATAGTTTATTAATACCTAGCGCGTAGTCTCTCGCTTTAAGAGTAAAATTTAATTAGAACTATAGCTATTATATAACGCTAGGAAGAAGTAATTATATAGTATTCTAAAGGCTTTAAAGAGGGTATATAACTATTTATATAGATAATACTTTATCCTAGAGATAGATACTTAGATATTAGTTATATAATTTAATAGAATAGCTATAGACCTCCTAGGAGCCCTTATTATTCGCTAGATTATATAGATTTAAATATTTAACTTTATAATATAATTTATTTATAATACTTAAAATATAATAGTAAATAGCTTATTATAAAAACCCCGGGGACTTTCTAATATTATTAATAAAGAAGCTAAGGGGGAGATTAACTCTTAGATCGATTTATAAATCTTCGTTATAAATATAGAAGCTAGTTCTTTCTTTAATTAAGTTTAATATTATAATAATAAGTAATATATAGAGGAGGTCCTAGTAGGAAATATAGAGGTTATTAGTAATATAATAAATATCTTAGATATACTTCTTAATGATTTATAGACCTATTTAATACATTCTTAATAAATTACTTACTATTTAATAATATAGAGATACCTTCTAGTAATTTAACTACTAAGGTATTATAACTTTAAGACGGCCTCTAGCCACTATATAGTGATTTTACCTACTTAAGTATAATAGACCTTCTAACTCCGTGCCTCCTGATAATATATAGCCTTCGGTCACGTGATCGTAATTACTAACCACCTTTCCTAACTATAGCTATACTTATACGTGCCCTACTAGATAGCCTCACGATCTTTAACTTTATATTAATAATAACGTGGTTTTTAATTATTTAATAGACTACGAAACTATTAACTTTTCCTCTCGCATACTACCTGCGCTGCTATTAAATACCGCCTCTGTTACTGCTTCGTCCGCTAGTCCTCTTACTTAATCGGGTTAGCTAACGCCTTCGTAGCTATGCTATCGTTAGCAACGCTCTCTCTATTAGTTAGCATAAGCTATACTTACTAACCCCTAATAAGCCTAGGCTGCCTAGGCTGCCTCTGCCTTAGTAATATAGAGGACCTGCTTAAAGAAGGGCTACTCTATAGGGTATATAATAACCTACTAAACCTCTACTACTAAGTTTACTTACTTAGCTCTAATACTATTATACCTTATAAAGTCCCCTATAGGGGTATTAAGGTAAGCCCTCTTAAGAGCTATATTAATAATATACTCTCTAAATATAGCGGAGTAGTTAATAAAGGAGCGGGTTTTATTAATTATATTAAGGCTAAACTCTCTAGTAACCCCCTCTATATTATTTATACTAAAGGGCATGCCTTACTTAGGCTTAGTATATTTATATATAGGGTCTAGTATTAATATAGTTAAAGATTTATTATAGGTTAGATAAGGATAAGGAAGAGATAGAGGTATAAAGCCCTGCTTATAGTAGTAGAGCTTTTTATACCTCTAGCTATAAGAACCTCTTAGGAAAGACCTCTTTAGTTAAGGAGTTACCTTTTATATAATAGTATTTATAGTACCTTACTAGAAGGTTAATCTTTTAGGTTAAGGAGTTATCTTATATAGTAGCTTTTACCTTATTAGAAGGTTTAGTAAGGGCGTTTCTAGGCTATAAGAGCCTTAGTAGCCTATTAAACTCTAATATAATTAGCCCTAGTATAGCGCGTATCTAACTTTATATAGTAATATTTAGAGGGTTTACTTATAAGTAGTAGGAACGTATAGGGTTCCTATATTATTTTCCTTAACTAGTAGAGGGTATAGGTTAAAATACCTATATAGTATTTCCTGAATTATACTTGCGAACTAGGTGAATTTATTATAGTCTTTTTGCGAAGGGGCTGCGGCGTAATTCCGAACTTAATAACTTGAAGACTAGAGCGTTAGACTATTATATTTAGAACTACTTACTTTTTACTGGACTAATAAATTAAAAGCTAATATTATAACCAGTTATTAATAATCCTAAGTAATAGAAGAAGCTAATTATAAAAGCTTATAAAGAGAGTAGTTATTAAGGTAAGTAAGCTATAGCTAGAAGACTATCTAATTACTATATCTAGGCTAGTATATATATAGAGATTAGTAAATCCCTAAAAAGTTACTCTAATTACTAAAAGAAGAGAGCTTAATATATAAATAATATAAGGACCTATAGCTCCCTAAAGGGACTACCCTTTACTAGGATCTTATTATATATAGAGAGAGTAGGTAAGTAATATCTTATTAAAATAAGGGATCTACTAATAAGATAGCCTAAAGCCTACTAGCTTAAGAGATTAACTTTAGTAGAGATTACTAAGTTTATCTAAGGAGAGATTATCTACTACTATAGATCATATAGCAAACTTATTATTAATAGAGGGCTAGAGAGTAAGGATACTATTATTAAATTTAATAAGAAATATAGTATAAGGAGGAAAGTAATATCTATATATAACCTAAGGGCTAATAGTATAATTAAGACTAGTTATTAGCTAATTACTTATATATTATTAATATAGACTAGAGGATAGAGAGATATTAACCCTTAATTATACCTTCCCGCTGCTCTATTTATAAACTAATTAAGGGTTTATATTCTAACTAGCTTTAGCTCTTTTTATTTTTTATATAGATTTATACCTATTACTCCTATTAAAACCCTAATACTAACCTAGAGGGTTTTTAATTAGGATTTAGGAATAATAAAGGAAGAGGAGGTTTAAATATATCTATAAGCTTTCTTATAACTTAATAAGGATAGAAAATAAGCTAAAAAGATAATTAATAGTTAATATAAGAAAACTACGGAATATTATAATAGTTAATATAAGAAGATTATAAGGAAGGAGAGGCTAGAGGTAGGTAATTTAGTACTAGTATTTAATATTAAGGGTTCTATTAATAAGTTATTTGTTAAAAAGCTTAACTACTAATAGTAAGGCCCCTTCTATATCCTATTATAAGCTCTAAACGCTATATTATATTAATTAGTAATATTAGTATATAATAAGGTTATTAAAAAGATATTTAATAGGAATTAACTTTATAAATTTATTTAAGCTCCTAAAGGGTATTAGGAACTAAGTAATTTAGATATTTATAGATCTAATTTAGAAAGAAACCTAGCGAAAGTCTTTCTAGCGCTAGGGAATAAAGAATATAATAATTATTTACCTAAGGAAGAAGAGGAGGAACTTATAATATATAAAGAAAGTAATTAAGAGGAATAGGAGGATTTATTATAATTAGTAATATAATTAAAATAATATTAAAAAGATTTAAAGAAAGTAATTAAAGCTTTAAAAGCTAGATAATAAATAGTTATTAATAATCCTAAGATAATAAGAGAGAAAGAAAAGAAGTATATTAAGAAAGAGGATCTAGGGGATATATAAAGATTCTTTTATTACAACTTATTTTAGTTAATAATTTATAGATCTATTCTTATTTTCCCTTCTTTTTATCTCTTAATTTAAAAGTTTAAGATTCTAGGGATAATATTCCTAAACTTTAGGGATAAGGGTAAGAGATAGTATTAGTAACTCCCTACTTATTTAAAATATACTTCCTTATTACTATTTAATATAATAATAGCCTAGATAACTTTAATATTTATTGGTAGTTATAATAGGGTTATTAAGCCTAGGAAAGTATAAGATCCTTAACCTTCTAGTAATAATACTAAAGCCCCCCCCCCTCGCAAAACGAATATAATATTAATAACCTAAAGATAAGAGAGAAGAAGAGAAGGGGAAAGAAGGTATTTAAATTATAGTTATTAGCCCCTAGGGGGAATATTAATAGACCCTTCTTACCCCCCCCCCCCCTTTTTCTAGGAAAGATTATTACTAATATTAGATTACTTACTACTAAAGAGAAAGAGAAGGATATTTATAAAGAGGATTATATTAATTTTATACCTAGATATACTTTAACGTTAGCTTTATAAACCTATTTATATATTATTTACCTCGATTTCTTATTAAAACCTAACTAGCTTCTTATTCTTTTTTTCTTTTTACCCCCTCCCCCTATATACTATATAAATATATCTAGAAACCCTATTTTCCTACCTTAATTTATTAAGCTCGGAATTACGCCGCAGCCCCTTCGCAAAAAGACTATAACAAATTGACCTAGTTCGCAGGCATAATTCGGGAAGCACTATATAAGTATTTTAACCTATACCCTCTACTAGTTAAGGAAAATAATATAGGAACCCTATATATTCCTACTACCTATAAGTAAACCCTCTTAATATTATAAAGTCGGACGCGCGTAGCACTAGGGCTAATTATATTAGAGCTAAATAGGCTACTAAGGCTCTTATAGCTTAGAAACGCCCTCGCTAAACCTTATAGTAAGGTAAAAGCTACTATATAAGATAACTCCTTAACCTAAAAGGTCGACCTTCTAGTAAGGTACTAAAGGTAAATGCTACTATACGAGAGGTAACTCCTTAACTAGAGAGGTCTTTCCTTAGAGGTTCTTATAGCTAGAAGTATAAGAAGCTCTATTATAAGCAGGGCTTTATACCTCTCCCTTATCCTTATCCTTATCCCTATAACCTACGATAAATCCTTAACTATATTAATACTAGACCCTATATATAAATATACGAAGCCTGAGTAAGGCACGCCTTTTAGTATAAATAATATAGAGGGGATTACTAGAGAGTTTAGCCTTAATATAATTAATAAACCCGCTCCTTTATTAACTACTCTACTATATATATAGAGCGTATTATTAGTATAGCCCTTAAGAGGGCTTATTTTAATACCCCTATAGGGGACTTTATAAGGCGTAATAGTATTAAAGCTAAGTAAGTAAACTTAGTAGTAGAAGTTTTATAGGTCGTTATATACCCTATAGAGTAGCCCTTCTTCGAGCAGGTCCTCTATATTACTAAGGCAGAGGTAGCCTAGGTAGCCTAGGCGAACGTTAGTAAGTATAGCTTACGCTAACTACTTTAATATAGAGAGAGCGTTACTAATAATAGCATAGTTCTAGCGGACGAAGTAGTAATAGAGGCGGTATTAGCAGCGCGGGTAGTGCGCGAGAGGAAAAGTCGATAGTTTCGTAATCTATTAAATAATTAGAAACCACGTTATTATTAATATAAAGTTAAAGATCGTGAGGCTATCTAGTAGGGTATATATAAGTGCGGCTATAGTTAGGAGAGTTACGATCACGTAACTAAAGGCTATATATTATCAGGAGGCGCGGAGTTAGAAGGTCTGTTGTACTTAAGTAGGTAAAATTACTATGCAGTGGCTAGAGGCCCTACCTTAATTTATAATATAAAGCCTTAAGTAGTCTGCGATTTCTATAAGGTTAAACTCTAGAGGTAGCTCTATTATAAAAGGGTAATAAGAGTATATAAACCTAGCTTTAGGGTAATATTCCTAGGCTTATTAATAGTATTTATTATAAAGGAGCGAGAAGTTAAACTTAGCTATAGCTATAACTATAGCATCTACTAGGATTTAGGATTATAAGATCTCCTTAATACTATTAAACTCTCTACTCCTCCTTACCTTATTATTATATCTAATTCTATACTAATAGTATTTATAGATACTTATATTATTATATAAGTAACTCTCTTAAGTTTTATAGAAGAAATAGTTAGTATAAGGAGTACCTAGTATAGAGATATACTTAAAGTATAGTTTATAAATATAAATACTAGTTATAAGGTTCCTAGTAGTATAAGCTTATTCTTTATAATAGATATAGGGTATTATATTATAACTACCTTAGGATTTAGTAAATAAATTATATATAACTACTACGCACTAATAGACCTTTATCTCCTATAATCTCGCGAGGAATATAGTAGAAGTATAGATAAAGACTTAATAGTAGACGTCTCTAGACCCCTTAGTTACCTTAAATATTTATTTAAAATCCTATTTATTAAAATAAGCCTTCTAGAAAGCTAGCCTTATTACCTTGGTAGTCTTATTAGAGAATATCTATAATATAAAGGCTACTTCTAAGTCTTTATTACTAGGGATATTAAGTTAAAGCTAAATAAGGCTTATAGCTACTTAAGAATTATAATTATTAGCTAGAGGGTATAAGGATAATAAAAAAAAGGGAAGGAATACCTAAAGTTAGTTATTAAAGTATTGAATAAAAAGAGGTATATTATTTTTCTTTATTTTAGGTATAGGGATATTAGAACTAAGGACTTAAAAGGTTATTACTAATAGGAGATAATAAGGGCGAGGTTAATTAGTATCTTTAATACTTAAGATAAGGAAGTTATAGTTAGTTATAATAAGAAGATATAATTTATAAATATAAGAGAGGAAGTATAAAAGGGTTAAATAAAGATTAAAGTAGCTAGGTAAAGGTTATTATTATAAGAGGAGAAGTTAATAATAGAGGATAGAAGAGGATATTTATTTAATTTATAACTAGGCTACTCGTTTTAATAGCTACTACTAACTATTATTTCTTTTATTCTTTCCCTATATATTACTA